>PVIR01008144.1:0-41436 GCA_004026965.1 Petromus typicus
TTAACTGGAGCTGTGATGTCTCCCCGGGCATCTACTATTCTATTTTAATTATACCACTTTCTAAAAAAAAATCTGTTTTAGCATCTTACAAAGAACACATGATATGCAAACACTTGTTAGGCCACCTCTACATTTTAACAATCAGACAAATATGAGATCATTGCATTTTTCAGGCTCATTAGATGTGAATTAGTACAGAGGCACTATTTTTAGAAGACATTTGTCCTTAATGACATCTCACTTTTACATACATAAAATTTACCATTTTGAGTGCATTTTTCTCTACAGAAATTCTATAGCAGAACTCTAAAATACCACAAAATGCTGTACTATGTTAGGTCACTTTTTGTAACAACTGTCAGTCTGAGAAAATAAATTACAGGGTTTTCGCTCATTTGCATTGCTTCAAGTATATCATTTTTATATTTCGCTTTAAGGTAAGAAAATGCTGTTACATGTGTGAATAAGTTCAAATACTCCTCGGTGCAGGACAATTACTGTTGAAGTCCATGGTTGTATTGTTCAGGCAACGCTACATTCAGACATTTCTACAGAAGTTCAGCACTTGTACTTATCACTGCAAAACATCTGATCACAATATGCCAAGAGAATCTATCATCTGAAATTTATCACCTTGATTTTTAGGATGTAAGGATAACACTCAGTATAAACTTGTTTACCTGGGGGGAATGCACGTCCCAAGTGATAAAGAAACAGAAAATTTTACATTTCACTTTTAAAACAGACACAGATAGGAGAATAACTTTATTGGGAAAAATACATACAGCATTAGCTTCAGGAAAAGGGAAATGATTTTTTTAAGACAAATACTTCAAAGCCATTGACTCTAATCTAGAAGGAGATGTGATTTAAGATGAAGGTTAATAATGACATCAGGAACTGTCAGAGAGCCCTGTGGGACCAGCGCACACCGGTGGGGATTTCTCCTTATGATGCTTTCATATGATCAAAGTAAGAATAAATGTCAAGGGAAAAGGCAATAATAATTTGTTGTACTGTGTGTTTCATAATTTATTATGTACTAGAAAATCACTCTGGATATTCCATTGGGTACACTCTATATTTCCAAGGTAGAAAATCAGATTTGGATTAAGAGAAAAATCTGAAGAAATGCATGGTTGCTTTACCTCTGATACCCACTAGAATTCAAAAATGACTTCATTGGTGACTAGAAAAGACAAAACACTCTATCAACTATTTTAAAGATGAATCATTTCAAACCCTTCTTCAGATGCTCAGCTACAGAAAAATAATAAGCTTTTTTTTTTTTTAACAGGAATTGGGTGTTTTCAAGAAATATATTTATGGAGTAGAACTCTTTCTTCAAACTATCAGGGGAAATTTGATGTACATGCTCATCTATTTATTCACATAAGAACATTATAAGTCATAAACCAATTAGTGAGCATTCAAGTAAGTGAGAGCTAGGGAACTCTGAGGAACCCAGAGGGTTACTGCCACATAAAGATAGGGCCTGGGAGGCCAGATAGAAGAAAAATCACCTACCTGAAGATCTACAGGATGAGAGGCATGACTAAGAAGAATACAAGAGGAAAGGAAATGCTACTGGAGATAACCAGTCTGAATGCGGAAGCCATGGCAAGTTAAAGAGAGCCCACGGCAATGGTGAACCTTGGGCTTTCTGTAATATAAACAGCCCCACCACCGCCTTTGAAAGAATAGTTCTCTCTCCTTATCCTGGCTGCCTCTCCGAATGAACATAGAGCTTCTTCTGACTTAATTTCTTCATTTTTCTTTTCTTTTTCTTTGAGACAGGGTCTTGCTTTGTGGTTCAGGCTGGACCTGAGCTCAGCCTCAAACTCACAGCAGTCCTACTGCCTCTGGGATTACAAGCATGAACCACCATGCCCGGGTCTTTCCTCATTTTTAACTAATACTGTCTGAAGAAGTAGTCTGGTATTACATATAATCCACGAAATAAAGCACAGCAGCTTTCTCATAATTGTTAGACTCTTACCACCTTTACATTTCTCCTTGAACATTGCTATACTCATGGATTTCATCATATACTGATTACTGACATTGCAGCAAGGAAAGGGAAATAAATTTTTTTTTCTTTTTCTCTTCTTTCTTTCCTCCCTAACCAACCAGGTACTGTTCATGTCTAAGTAACTGAATCGCTTCCATGTCCTCCCCAGCCCATGGTCTGGCTCCTGTTGTGAGTTCCAGTCAGACAAGTTTTCAAAGAATGAATGATGGGTGGGAGCAAGCAGCTTGTTCTCTTCATCCCTGACAACACTATTGTACCTATTTCTCCCTTTCCTATTTTGTGTTTGATTTCTGTACTGGTGATCAAACGCAGGGCTTCACACAAGCTGCACATGTTCTGCCTAGATGTGCATATTCAGTCTTTTTGGTATGTTTTGAGTGAGTGTCTTATTAAATTGCACAGGCTGTTATCACACTTCCAAACCTCCTGCCTCAGCCACCCTAGTGGCCAGCGTGACGGGTATGTGCAATGACACCTACTGCCATCTAGCACTTTGTACGCTACTTTGTAGTTTTGTGATAACTAGTAGATTGTCTTTCTATACATAAGTTACTCTGGTTGGTAATCTGTACATATTGCAACAAAATTTAGAAGACATAAGACACATGAATGAGTTCAGTACTGCCAAAACAAAGAAGCAGAGAGAAGGGAAACAAAAGAATTGAAATGTACTCTGTGTTCTGAGTGTGTATGTGTGCATACATAAATTCCCTACAATGAATATAATTGTTATCTAATGCAAACACAGACTAATACAAATTAAAAACTAAAAATAAATAGAGAAATTGATACTAGCAATTTGCCTTTTTAATTAGGGGATGTCTGAACTTTTTAAATATTAACATATGAGACAGACAATTCTGTGCTGTGAGATTAGTGTTTGGTTAGCAGCACGTCTCATTTCTAACCACTAAGAGTATTTGCTGTGTTACTGGTCTTCTTGGTGAGGAGGAAACTGTCCCCAGAGGGACCCTCTGTGCCTTGGGGCTGAGCCCTTCTCAAGAGAAAAACAAAGGGATGCAATGAATAACGTAATTTAAAATTATTTGCATTGTAAGAAAAGAACTTATTTTGAAAGCAAACAAGTAGTAAGTGCATGTCTAGGTTTGAAGAGCCAACAAAATGTAAGCTGACAGGTATTTGATACTGCATACAGTTATAGCATTTTGGCAAGACCATCACCCAAGGAGGTGGCAGGGGTGGGAAGGGTAAGTTCTCTGATTTAGAAAACTAAGGGCTTCTAGATCAAGAGATAAGATGTGTCTAAGCGAAAAGAACCTTCAGAGTTAAGAAGCTTCAAAGGATGGAAAATTCCTGCCTTCCTGTTTTGAGCTGATCGGCTTCATACTGAAAAACAGCCCCAGGTTCCAGTCCACATGGCTTCAGACAGCCTGAAGATAAAGAATGCTGACATTCCGGTCGATATTGACATGAAAATGATATTGGAAGCTTGAAGCTGTCTATATATTTTGTGCTTAAAAGTAGTAAAACAACAACAAAAAAGTATTTGAAATTCTCAGTCTGCCCACAAGAAGACTACATAGTTAATTACTGGCTGGCAGTTACAGGGAAAACCTTATGTTCTCAGTTATTGATTGACTTACTTTTTGACAATGAAGAGGCAGATTTATTTTACAATCATATGGAGTATAATTCTAAACAGCTCTAGAATTTCTATTCTCTTTGAAATTAGCATACCCATATCTCCAGTGGTGTTATACTTCTTTGGATTTTATCTTGTTGTTGCCTCTGTTTTTCTACATGAGCTCCTTTGACTTTACTTTTGTCTTGATTTACTGGAAAATTTAATTCATTTTTTGAAGATATGTTCAGGCAAGATACAGAGAGAGACAGAGACATAGAGAGACAGACAGAGAGACAGAGGCAGAGAGAGAGAGAGACAGACAGACAGACAGACAAAGACCGAGACAGACAGAGATAGAGAGAGTTCTTAGAGCTGCAGAGCCCTGGAGAGTCAGAAGCCCTGTAAATCTAAGAATGACCTTGGAAGATGCTTTAAGCTAATGGCATAGCAAAGGTAAGAAACAAGATACTTGAAATATGCTTCAGCTAGGAGAATAGGAAAGTGCTGAGGGTGTGTGGTAATCATAAGATACATAATATGCAAAGATGTTTCAGATACTTCCATCAGGTCTACAGATACCTTGAGCAGTTATGAATCTTAAGAATGGATCAGCTTGTACTCAAATCAGACAATCATATACCAGCTATATTGCGAGTTTAAAAAATCACCAGCCATTCTAAACATACTTTGGTGAGACAACCTCTGCCTCACATATACTGACCTCTCCTCTGGACCATATTACCAGCATTAAAATAAATATATTTATCAGCCAGCCGGATGCTGTGAAATTTCCCCATCACTTAGTTTTCTCATTTTCCAGGGCAACTTTTCAATACCCAATCTAAAGCAATTGAAGTAGAACTGTACCAAAGTGAATTTCCAGTATGATGTGGCAGAAATAATATTCAATGAAATTATTCTGTTAGTAGTGCCTGGGAAGTCAAGCTGAATATTCTCTATTTTTAGTAGATATTGAACATTATTTTTCTTTTTTTCTTTTCAGTCTGGAACCAACAATTTTTTGTTTTACTCTTTAGTGCATTATTGAAAAATATACATTACCTAGAATTATTTTGGAGTATTTATAGTGAGCATTCCATAGTCACACTGATCTTGTGACAAAGGATGCAAGCAGTGAGGTTGCTTTTAGCTATTCTCACCCTCTTCATCATCCACCAAACACTGACTGTGCATTCACTTCCGGTGCCACAGGTGACAGTGTGGCAAACGGAAGGCAGAATGAGATTTACCAAAAGGTAGCTGAGAGTCTGATCAACCCTTGGCAGAAACTTAGAGACATAGAACAAAATTATTGTCCATGTTAACATAGAATATAAACAAATAGTTTTACAAACTCGCTGACAGAGCTCAATCGACTTTGGGGAAGGAGGTTGAAGGTATCACAATGAGTCCAACTGCCTACAATAAAACAGGAGAGGAAGGAGATTAACTAAAGAACTGTGTTTATTTATTGTGAATAGAATTGAGAGAAGCTGCTGAATTTAAAAGGAGGCATGCAGAATTCTTTCTTCAGCCAGGAAAAGTTTCTCAAAGTACCAAGGGATCAAGTTGAGAAAAATCCTTCATTAGTACTCGGGAAAGAACTAAGATGGTAACTTGGATAGAAGCATGCAGGAAAATTTTCTGCTAAGGATTGTACAAGCCTGTGTCCCAGAGTCCTCCGTGACACAATAGGGCCTCCCAGAGTCCTGGGAGTTTTCTCAGAGCTTCACGGGACTTCACGGCATCAAAATATACAGTGAATGTCAACATTCAGAAAACCTGTTACATTTTAAAACAGTGCTATTAGTGCCAATCAAAATACTTTGAATACACTTATCTAGTAATTCTTGCCACTTTCTGAAGTTCTGGAAGATCTGTTAAATGTGGCTGCCAAGTCCCATTCAACTGAAAGGCACATTCTGGCGTTTGTTCTCCTGCAGCTTGTTCACTGGATCCAATCCTGTGAAACTTCTGGCTCTTCCCCAGTGTCGGAACAACCACGAAAGCCAAATGTTTCTAATTGATTCAGGACACTGAGGCAGTCACAACAGTCAACTAAAGACATGAGAAAGGACTTTCACAAATACTTCAGAAAATGAATAGGACCATGGGTTAAGAGCATGCAAAGTGAGGGAATTTTTTTTTTAAGGGAGATTAATAGTAATGTGTCTTTCACTATAATAAAAGTTTTAAAGCATTCACTCTAAGTTTCCATCATAACTTGCATTATGTACGTGGCAAAGACATTGTGCAGGTCTGATTAGGATAGGGAGATAATCTTGAATTATGGGCTGGTGCCAGGGTAATCTCAAGGGAACAGACAAGCAGGGGAGTCAGAGTTGGAGAAGCAGATGTGCTAGTGGGGAAAAGTTTGGAATCAAGCCAAGCAACGTGGGCAGAATCAAAAAAAGGCAAGGACATGAGTTATTCCTCAGGGCCACTAGAAGACACTCAACACTTTGAGACTTCCAACCTTAAGAGCTCTAAGATAATTGTTTTATATTCTTTAAGCCATTAAATTTGGGATAATTTGTTAAGATTACAGTAAGAAACTACTTCAGGGAAGAAGAAAACAAATGCCTTTCTGAAAGAGATTTGTGGGTGTAGATTTTTCTGGGTGTGATAGATTATAAATAGACATCTTACAGAAGCCCAAATTTTAAAAATAATGATGTCAAGCTGAAATGCAAAATACAAGGAGTATAAAATGAACTCTGGACTTCTGACTTTGTACAGAAAAGAAATTTACCCTAAAAAATGGTCTATCTAGACACAACAGCCACTTTTTATGGAATAACCAATGCCACCAAGGGGTACAACCAAGAGACAGAAGAAGACAATGCCAGAGAGGAAGATGGACCTTCATAAGGAACTGACAGTATACCGCTGGATGGATAACAGAATTCTTGTACACTAGTGAATGCTGTTTGTCTTTGTTTTTTGTTTGTTTTTTTTACAATTCTAGGGTTCAAACCCAGGGACTCACATGTGACAGCAGGCAGGGGTCACCCTATTTTTCGATGCCAACATTTGTGCTGGCCATCTGCTGTGTCTATAAGGAGTACATGACTTAAATAATAACCTTTAGAATATGCACCTGAAATTGTTGTCATAAAAACAAATCAGAAAAGCATGGAGATTACTGGGAAGAGTGCATTTTGTCCAAGGAATGGATAGGAACTCTTGCTGCAGGGCACATAGCACACAGTGATGTGCAACATATCACATGGGGGTATATTTTTGCAAGTGGCTGCAGCTATGTCTTCCATCTCAGAAGAAACTGTGCAACACAACTGACTCAGACAGTTCTCTGAGTCCTGACAAAGAAAAATTCTAGAGGTTCTAAATTTAATTATAATGGCTGGAGGATGGTGGAAGTGACACAGGGCGGGTGGACCTTTCAGAGCTCTGAATGATACAGATGGCCAGCTGCAATGCATGGGCCACAGGTTTGACGCCACTAGGGGAGGAAACAAGATAGTCAACAGATGTGGTGAAACCAACAATCACTGCTCTACTTGCTTGAGGTATATTGAAACCTTGACCAAACTTTCCCTGTTCAAATTACTATGTGGCTTCTGTCTCCTGGTAGGACCTTACTCACACAACATGCCAGAAATTATTCTACAGTTTCATCAGAGTGCAGGATACAAGAGATGACTTCCAGACTTGCAAAGACAGGAAATTCCTGGTACAGTTTCCAGTGAGGTTCCTGTTCAGGTATGATCCACGAGAAGTGAAGTAGATGATGATTATAAAACACACAGTGCCTTCAGAACTGCTCCAAAATACAATGCCCTGCTCACTCACGGTTGAATCTCTTCCATCTTCTCCCATTACATTCCAAATTTAGGTTTGCAAGAGAATATCTGAGCAATTGAATCTAAATTATACCCTGCATAAAAAAGTTGAATTTAATTTCTGATTGGTGGTAACCTCTCTATATTGCAGGTAAAAGAAAGGTTAAAATGGAAAAATGAAAATGTCAGCTGATTTTTTTCCTATCTATAAAACTTTCCTAAAAGCCAGTGGTTTGAGTCCTACCTCTCCGACAAGACAGGTCATATGAGTACATCTCTGAAACTACTAGAAGATACCTTGGGATGCAAATGAAGTACGGAACGGAGAGTAGTCAGCCAGCACACTGAGTCTCATTTCTCCACATAGGCACAGCATTCAGTGAGCAGTTTGTCCTTTAACATGTGGAGAAATTACTGTTTTTTTTCTAATATATCCTTCTGTGTGCTTTCTTTTCAAATACCCATAGAAGTCTGTTTTCTTGACAGCACTTTCAGATTTTCATAATTATTTAAGGTAGATTTAAATCTATTATGTTTAATCAATTAGATCCAAATGGTAACTTCAGGATCAAACTCAGCTTCGTGTAAGGTAGGAAGTAATGTATAACTGAGCTCAGCATTTACAGTCACAGCCCAGAACAATGATTTTCTTTTCAAAGTTTAAAACACAGCTCCCAAGTGGATATTTAGCAAAGCAAGACAAAATCAAACGTTTTGAGAACAGTATGTTAGGCTTTGGGTAGATAAATACATAAAATTACTAAACATGAACTACATGTTCGTGGAAGAGTTCAGAGCTTTTGTGTCATCATATCTGCATTTTGTCAGTGTATCTAGTACAAAATTTCAGCTTTGAGCAGGATTTAATGAGCGTGTAAATTTAGCTTAAAAGTTAAAAGGTCACAATGTTATTGTTTATTACTACTTCCATGGCCAACCATAGAAAACACAGTCCTTCCTTCTCTCCATTTTAGCAGATAAAGTAAGTTGAGCAGAGACAAAACTGAAAATTACTTTTAATCACTTCTATTTACACATTCATTCACTCACTCTCATATAATAAGCATTTATTGGGTGCTTTCCCTGTCATAGTCCCAGTAAATAAATAATTAAGCAAAATGTGTTTTCTCTCTGATGCTGATAAGTTACGGGAAGAAACATTAATTAGAAAAAGGAATAATGAGTAAGGGAGGGAAGAGGGGAAGAAAGGGACAAATATTTAAATAACACGCCCATAGAAGGCCTTGCAGTAACCGGAAAGCAGAGGCAAGGCCTCATCCACGTCAGTATTTGCGGTGCAGCAAAAGGAAGAAGTGCTGCTAGACCGCAGATGTTACATCCTCAAGGAGGTGCCTGTGATTGTTCTACTCAGGGAGCAGGAAGCGAGTCTGATCCTGTCTTAGTTACTTCTTCTCACACTGAGACAGAAAACCCTGCCTCCAAGTTAAAGAGGGCAGTTTTATTTGGCTCACAGTGTGCAGAGCCAGCTTTCAGTCTCTCCTTTTATCCCTCTCAGGTTACACACCTTTCAGGTGGTTCCACCAACATCCAGGATGGGATCTCTCATTGCAACACAAAAAACGACACCCACCAAACAGTGGACTCATTAGCAATCACACATCCTCGACCCCAGCATCCTACACTTAATCCCAGCATCACACACTCTAGATTCAGCCACCTCTGAAAAGCCCCACCTAGAGCCACACGAGGATTTAGGGGGGCATCTAGGTACAAATCATAACAGGCACAATGAGCCAGAAGGAAAGCACAAGAAAAAAATCCAGCACGGAAATCAAATTATTCAGAAGACTGTACTAGTACTGATGTTGGCTTTTGCTGAGTGATGGAAGGCACAGGGATTTTAAGCAAAGTTGTGACATGATCTTACTCTACCTTTTAAAGGATTCCCCCTCTGCTGTTGAAACACAGAACTTAGTGACAATGGAAATTGTTATTATACCCAGATGAAAAATGATGGTGCTAACTCCATGGATATAGCTACAGAGGGGCTCAGGATTGTGATGGGGATATCCATTAAGGATGCATTCATTATTGCTACTGTTTGGTAATACACAGAGGGAGCAGTTAGAGAAGGGCATAAGATCATGAGGTTGGTTTGGGCTATGATCAATTTGAAATATGCTACAGTCACTCAAGTAGATGTGTGGAGTAGGTAGCTGAATATAAGGATGTGGGTTTCAGGAGAGTAATTCAGACTAGACCCAATTTGAAAACCAACACATAAACTACTTTTACAGCTATGAGACTGAGTCACCAAAGATAGTGTTAATGTCTGTTACAGGTCATTTTGGTCAAAATGGAGTCAGTTTGCTATGTTCTGCTATGTTTAATATTCACACTGATTTTGCATTTACCCAAAAATTTAAATTAAGCCTCAGAATGGCTAATAAGTTTCCAGTTATAGGAGATGCAGTATTCAAGGCCTACTTAGAACTAAAAAAAAAAAAAAAAAAAAAATCTCTTTTTCCATGTACTGTGAACAGACTGTTTTGTTCTGAATGCATTTATCTCTAACGTGGCCTGAGAATGGTTATTTGTGTTTAGAGCTAAAAGTGATTGATCTGTCAGTGTGGATGCTCCACCTTCTGCCATCCTGACTCAAAAAGTTCATCCAATTTTAGGACAGGATCACATCCTGTCTCTCTGTTACCCTCCAAACCTGGCTATCCTTGCTCCAAGATAATTAGAAATAATTATCTTTTGTATCAGTGGGGGAGACCACTGCAATCTATATGCAGCTCTGAGTCCATAGGCAACAATTTTTAGAGATTTGTTGTAGTGAATAGGAGGTCCAAGCAGAACTAACCTTACTGCAATGGCACAATATCAGACCATTATCAGAACTTGTACCATATTGCCAATAATTAGTTGCAAAAAAGAGGTTTATTTCCATTTATGTATTACTTGTGTCTGTTTATATAAACATAAATGTAGACATATGGCCTCTTAATAAAAGCACTCATGAAATCAATTGCTACTTTTCAGTTTTATGACTGTTGTAAGTCTATAAGATTTCACGAGTTGCAATTCCTGATGACAACAATGAAAATATGTTGCTTGTATGTCATGAATAATTGATCATAAGCTTTTAGAAATTTAATTTTCTAGGAATAAAAGGAAGTATTACTTAAAGTTTGATTGAAAATGAATCTGGCTATAAAAATGACTTCAAGTATAAACTTGTTTTCAAGACAAATTCTGATCATTTTATTCTTTTGAATTTACTAGGAAAACCAAAGAAATGTACATATCATTTTAGATAACTGTGCTCCAATTGGAGACTAACTCCCGTTAATGTTATGTTTCACCATTGTAATACGCCCTCAGCCAATGTTTACAAGTTGCTTTTCTAAAGAAAAGCTGAATAGAGGAAGAAAAAAATATGCAAAATAATTAAGACTTGCAAATCACAATTGAATAAAATTTAAAATAATACACATTGCTGTCTTAGTTACCTAATCATTTCACTGTTAAAGAATCAATCTAATTTCTAATTTTATATATTTTGTTATAGTAATAGATTTCCTACATACATAAAATTAATTTCTTTAGTGAAAAAACTATTTTCTGAATTATTTAGAAAATGACACAGTTAAACATGACTCACAAAGCATGTTTCCAACTGCAACTTCCTATCACTCTTTACAAGTCCACCATTTTGTCCAAAACATCAGTGCACCTATCTCAGGTGCATTCAGATTCCCAGAGTCCTTTGTCGTAGATAATGACATGTGATGCAGTGCTGTCCAGTGAAGAGTCCTTCCTAGCTTACTAAAGGTGGAAAATATAGTCAGCATTTTTGTCTTTTTACCCTCTATTTTTGTTCATTCCCATCTCACTTTCTGGAAAGGAGGCAAAAGCTAGATAAGAGTTGGGCCTCTTATATCCATCAGACAAAAAGTATATTTATAAGGGTCAGAATAATGATGCAGAGATATCATAGTGACAAGATGCTGCTGTCATATGAGCCCCAGATCTGGTATCTTTGAAGTTCTTTCTAGATGCAAAGATAGAATCTTTCAGTTTTGGTCACTACTATCTTACTTTGGTTTATTACATTTAGCTGTATACCTACCTACCTGATGCAGCACACAGAAGGAGAAAGTGTCTCTAGTTCCACGAGAGGATTCAGCAAAGACATTTTATGTCATTTTATCCTGAGTATTTTATATACCTAATATTCAACTTCTTTGAGGACACATACTGTTTCCCTAGCTTTGTACATGAGAATTATTTAAGAATCAGAGTATATGCTGAGCATGGTAGCATATGCCTGGAATCCTAGCATTCTAGGAGGCTAAGGCAGGAGAATTACAAGTTGAAGCCCAGCCTTCTAACTTCACAAGAACCGGGGTGAAAATAAAAGGTTCAAAATGTAGCTAAGTACAAAAGTCTTGGGTTAAACTCCCAGTGCTGAAAATAAATAAATAAATAAATAAATAAATAAAAATTTAAAAAAAAGGAAGATATGTCCCTAATGAATGAGTGACTTAGTCAATAGTGTCTAAGGATCTTAGGACAAAATTTCAATGCCAGGAATATTATGTGGAACTATTTCCAACACATAGGCTCCTTTCTGCACTTATTAATGAAATACATCAAATTCATAGAAAATCTGTAGCTAGAAACTAACTGGGTGCACATAAGTAGTGCAGTGATTAGCAGTAATTGAATGACTTCACCAAATAACAAAGCTTCATTTATTGTGTTTGACAAGAGAGAACTGAATATGCTTAACATTTATTGGGAAGAACACAGTAAGTGAGAAAGGCGAATTTGAAATGCTGTATGTATCCTTCACAATGATTTTAAAGCATAAATCAATCCCCTTGTGTTAAAAACAACAACATAATTGTGGCTGTTCAATAGAGTGATCTCTCCCACCAAAAACCTTGCCTCCCACTCCTTTAACTTTCTAATCCTCAGCGTAAGCACCTCCACCTCCATGCAAATACCCGTGCCCTGGGAAAAGCTCTGCTTCCGGAAGCTGCCGGGCACTGTCATCAGTACACACCAAGGTCTCCATGATTTCAGGAAAGCATGACTCAGGAAAGTGTGCATCCCAAGCCACAGGAGGGACTCTGAGCCCAGGCAGAGGCTGGTGTCACCACTTTGCTTTGCGACACTACGGCTGCTGAAAACAGCATGAAACCTGGCCAACGCTGATCACACCTGCTCTGACACAGACTAGGTGAGACACACAGGCCTGAGGGTGCTGAGTGCTGATCAGATAAGGAGGGCTAGGAAAGTGAGAAGAGGAAAGGGAAAGCTTCAAGTATATGCACATTTGCTGACCTCCCTGAGCCTAGGAAAATATGAAGAGGAGGAAGAGAGGATAGCTTTAAAAGTTTGAATTCCTGCAGAGACTGCTTTGATTTGTTTAATCCAATCTGATTTTTCTCATATCTTTAAAAGTGCACTAATTAGTGAATTTGTCAGCCAGGGTATACTGAGCGCAGAGGAAATTCAGACAATTTGCAGTCAGAGTCTCCACTGTGCTTCTAGTTGTGTGACTCGTGCAAGACACAGAAGGGCCCCAGACACACTTTTCTTAATCATAAAGGAATCGAACACAACATGCCTTGCTCATCTGAAGGACATTTATACCTGACACCAACAATGAGGGCGTCACAAATAGATACTCATTCGTTTTCTTACTGGATACATTTCATAATCAACTTGTTGAATTTGATGAGGCCTGGACTCATATCTGAATTTAGTCTTTCTGCTCCAATGTACTCATTTCCTTTCTAAAGAAATTCCCCTTTCCCTTTTTATTTAAACAGAGCCATTAGGACTGTATGGCCTGAGTTCGCCGTTTGTACCCCACATGTATTTCATTTCAGCAAAATTTCTCTTAGTCTTACTTCGTAGTCCTAAACTTGTGTCTCTTTCATGCCATTTTTTTCTCATCTACTTTTAACGCATATGTTCTAGTTTCTGTACACTATAAGCTGCACAAAAATTCTTTTAGAGTAAGGTGTGGTCAAGAAAAAGGAAATACAATTTTTATTTCCTATATAATAAGTGGAATGATTTTCACTTTCTAAAAGAATTTCTTATTTGTCTCAATCAGGGATCCAATTTTGTTTTATTTTCTTGTGGTGCTTGTGGGTGAAACCAAGGGCCTGGCGCGTGTGCGGCAGCGACTCCCACCCAGCTTTCCTGTTCTGAATCATTAATCAAGCATTTCAGGTCCTGCATCCAGGACTGACACCAACGGTGTAGAAACAACTATAACAGAGAAATCTGGTCTTCAGTAAACCATGGTGTTTAAGTCTTTACTTTCATGTTCAAATATAAAATAAGCCACCATATTTAGAACGATCCTATTCACCTTGTGTTACTTTGGTTACTTGGTGAAAATCACGTTTTTGCTTCTTTCATTCTGCCTCGTGAAGGTATGACTTGATCTATCCCACATAGAAGAGAAAGGACGGATTCAGTTGTAACTAGGTAAATGGAAAGATAGATTCAAGGTAACGAACTTGGGTGTACTTAGAGATTTAAACAAGGGCTGGGGCCCCCTTACTTCATACAAACCCTTGCAAGCACACTGCTCTGAGGGTGAAACACACTTAGACAATTAAGTGAGAGGAATTTTCTCAACACACAGGGCAATCATTTCTATAGAAATTCAAAGTGTAACTTTAGATACCGGGAAGAGGACGATGGTAGCTAATTATGCCAAAATATTCTGTTTCATTCCAGAAGTAGGACAGTTTCTCATCCAAGTTTTCTTCCCTAAGGAAAAGGTATCATGACCTCAATTTGTACCATACATGATATAGTCTAAGGGAGCTTTGCCTGAGTGAAGAATATCTGAGTTTTCAGAGAAAATCAAAGTTTTTGAATATGTATTTGAGCTGAATATGTATATACTTATCTAACCTCTTGTGACATAAAAATAAGTCATCAAATGAGGAAGAAGCAACTAATTTGCTGAATCAAATCATTTTCTCTGAATGATTACATATTTTAGATAGCACAAAGATTGCATGCATATGAATGGCTTTCACACCTCACTTTAGGTTCTCTTGTGATTTAAATCTGCATGTTTTAATAGCTTTTCCTACCTAATAGTTTATTTTTTTCTGAATATGTTAGGTACTTGACTACATTTTTTTAACTGCCACGATAAAACCATAACTATTTGGATAACCATTATGTTCTAGTTGAATAGCATAGATACTATTTTCCAAGATTTATATTGTACCAAACCAGGTTAAAGTCAAACTCTATGGAATAAAACTATATGGAATAATGTTGGAAACAGACATTACAAAAACACTAAGGTTACCAAATAAAATGTATTTGAATATCAAGCCATTGCTGGTTCTCATGCTCCTTATAACGACTTTCTGGCTTCTATTTTCAGTCCATGTAGCCTGAGTTGGTTAAGAACTCAAGTACAGGAAACTGGTATAAGCTTGAGGAATATAAATCTGACTGAGGTAGCTGGTGGTCAGAGATATTTTCAGCATGAAAATTCTTCATGGGCTGATCATGAGACCTTGTGAGAAAGCAAAAGTCAGGTTTCTCTGCTTTTAGAATTGGAGTTTTCTGAGATGCTTGAAGATTTATTGATGACCATAATCAACTCTCAAATCTCAATTGTTTAATATACTTAATTGGAAATCACTGCCTTGTGTAATGTAACATCATCAGTTTTTATAAAACAGCAATGGAAATTGTTGGAACAATGGAAATCACAAAAGTACGTTCCTTAAATCTTGACTTCATTCATAAATATGAAAATGTATTCCATGGTTTAGCATGTAAGTTTAAGAAGTGCTCTGGGGAGTTTAACCTGAAGGTCTAATAGCACTAAAGAAAACATTAATAAAGGGTTTTGAAACTGATTTTGATAGTAGCATATTAATATTTTGACAGTATTGTAGGTGTCCCTAGAATGATTTCCACATTCAAATCTATGTCACTAGGTGCTTATATCAGAAAAATCTCTGAAAATATGGGAGTTACATAAATTTTGGACCAGTTTAGGTAGAGATGTTGATCTAAAGAGTTTAGAAGACAAAATGTGTCTTTTGTTTTTCAATCCTGGGTTTAACTCTTATTACTTTGAGTAGTGGCAGCAAAGCCAAAAAGCAGAACAGCAGGGGCCAGGGATTTAGCTCAGTGGTTCCAGCACCTGTCTTGTGAGCTCAAGGACCCAGGTTCGATTCCCAGTTAACCACATACAATACTGGGTGTAGAGACTCACACCCAGCAGCAATCAGTGCCACATTCCACAGTGCAGGGCATGGTGGCTCATGCCTGTAATCCTAGCACTTGGGAGACAGAATATATGATGAATATATATATATAGGTATATTAATTATTTCGTGTATACACCTAACAGAGAAATGGCCGGGTCAAATGGAACCTCTAATCCTAGTTTTCTGATGAATCTCCACACTGATTTCCACTGGGGTTGTATGAGTCTACACTTACACCAACAGTGGAAAAGTGTTCCTTTTTCTCTGCAGCCTCGCCAACATGACAGCACTAAGTCCATCTATATCAGTCATAACCATTAATATTAACGTTAATGGAATCAGTGTGCCAATTAGAGACACAGACTGGTGGAATGGATCAAGAAGCAACATCCTACAGTCTGCTGCATACAAGAAACACACTTAATTAAGAAAGAAAGCCATAGACTGAAAGTAAAGGGATGGAAAACAATACTCCACGTGACAGGAAACAGCAAAAAAGTAGGAGTGGCTATCTTCTTTGCAGACAAAATAGATTTCAAGCCAAAACTGGTAAAGAGAGACAAAGAAAGACACTATCTTTTTGTACAGGAAACAATCCAAGAGAAAGAAATAGCAATCTTAAATATTTATGTACCAAATATTAATGCACCCAACTATATAAAACAAACATTAATGGACATGAAGTGCCAGATAAACACCAATATAATGATAGTAGGGGACTTCAATACCCCACTGTCACAAAGAGACAGATTTACTGGACAGAAAATCAATAAGGAAATACTTACAGTAAACCAAACTCTTCAACAAAGGGACTTAGTAGATGCCTATAGAGTATTTCACCCTACGAAGTCAGAATTTACATTCTTCTCAGCAGCTCACAGATCATTCTTCAAAACAGACCACATACTAGTTCATAGAACAGGTTTAAGAAAATGCAAAGGAATTCAAGTTATCTCCTGTAACCTGTCAGACCACAGTGCCTTGAAATTGGAGCTGAATAGCAAAAGAAACTCCAGGATTCTCACAAACACATGGAAATTGAATGATATTCTGCTGACCAACCAATGGGTCACAGAAGAAATTAAAAAGTTTTTACAACTAAATGATAACCCCAGTACAACATATATAAATTTATGGAACACAATGAAAGCAATTCTTTGAGGGAAATTCATAGCAGTGAACACCTACATCTGGAAAACAGATCAAGCTCAAATAAGCAATCTAATGCTGAACCTCAAGTAACTAGAAAAAGAGAAACAAAACACACCCAAAGCTCATAGGAGGCAAGAAATTATAGGGATCAGAGCAGAAATTAATGCAATGGAGACTAAGAGAACGATAGAAAAAGTCAACAAATCAAAGAGTTGTTTCTTCAAAAGGAAAAACAAAATTGACAGACTCTTAGCCAACCTTATCAAAAAAAGGAAGGCAAAGACGCATATCCATGCTATTAGGAATGAAAATGGGGAAATAACCACCAACCCAGTGGAAATCCAGAGGATAATAAACACTTATATTGAAAAGTTGTACTTCAATAAAATGGAAAATGTAGAAGAAATGGATAGATTTCTAGACACATATTAACTTCCAAAATTGAATGAAAAAATATAGACAGGTTAAATGCCCCAATATCAGTCTGTGAAATTGAAAATGTAATTTAAAAAACCTATCAACAAAGGAAAACCCTGGTCCTGATTGCTTTACTGGTACTAAGCTTTCACATCTATAACCTTAGTATTCACAAAACAGGGGTGAAGGGAGTGTCATCCACAATAATCCCTGTAGTTTAAAATACCAGAAGGTAGGGCAAGCATCCTTAAATCTCAGTAAGTCCAATAATCCTAGTGCAGTAATCCTTGTAATTTAAAATTCAGCAGGGTGAGGCAGGTACCCACAATAATCCCAGTTGTTGATGCCACAGGGCAGGCATCCAAAAGTCCAAGTAAGTCCTAAGTCTGGGTAAATCAGCCACAGCTCCTGTCATGATCCACTAAGAGTCACCAACAAAGGGGATAAGTAGACCAAACAGGAAATGTGAACAGCAGAATATGTTATGTAAATTCTTAAGGTACATGTTAAAGGACCCAGCACCTGAGGGCCTTGGGTCACAAGTCATTCCTGTTGTCCATGTGGACAGTACAACTGGCTTGTGTGCCACGCCCAGCCCTGCATTGCAGTCACCAATTGCTAAAGTCCTAATGCAACTTCCTGTCTGTAAGGTCTAGGGAGGACACATGCTGCTGTAATAAGATGTAAATCACAAGGGATATCTGGTGAGAAGTTCAGTGAAAAGTGTCCTTGCAGGGCTATTTTCATTGTAAAATGCCAATAAAATGTCATCAACTGTTAGAGAAAAGCTTTCCACAGCGAATGAGTGGAGCAAGTTCCACTTTTATTAATACTTAATTATTATCCTAAAGCATCATCACTGTACATCTCGACATTGAAATAAAATGTAGACTCTCAAATAAGGAGGCTGTGATAGTATCCAGTGAAGAAATCTAACTTACACTGAAGTAATTATTTTTTCATTTATCTTTATCTTTACAGATTGCTTGGCAACTTAAACTTCTACCTATAGATTTAAACAAGAGCTGTCCAGAGAGAAGTCCTGTCACTAATCCCCGGGGGTGTTCGCAGTGTGTGGGAGAGTTGTATATGCCCCAGAGGCTTTGGTTCATTTAAGGAGGAAAAGACAGTTCTTAGTGCTCAGGCAGGAGGAACTTCTAAAGTCTTGGAATATATGGATCATCCCCAAAGGGAAGAACTGTTCACACAAAACTACCATGGACGAGTTCACTGAAAAATGCTGCAAGTGTAGAGGGTATTTATGACAGACATGAAAGCTTTGAGAACACAAGTATAAATCTGCTCATGTTCCCTCATCAGTTTTTATTATTGTGACTGAGTAAATGGATCTCCAGTTAATGATTTTTCTAATGTGTTATTAAAAATGTTTCCCATTATAGTCCAAATAAATGGCAACTGATGTCAGATTTGCATTGTATTTATATTTGAAAATGTACTCAATTACGATAATTGCTAATATTTCAATTGATGCCCAAAGCAGCTACATTTTCTGATGTGTCATTTAAAATAGTCTTTTATAATCCATCAAAAGTTAGCTCCTTTGGCTGATGAGCATACAAAACAAATTTTTTAGATCTAATTCTAGGGTGAACCTTTTTTTCTAGGAGAAATACAAATGTTCTGATGATTTTTATGTTATTCTGCTGCCAATCATTGTAGATATTCCTTTTCATTTCAGAAAAAAAAATGTGTTAGCAATTTAAATGCAATAGAACATGTCTTAGTAGTTATGCTAATAAATTCAAAACACTATCTAAGAATAAACAGGAGAGGCTGGTTCCCATTTCAGTGGTGTCAAACTTTATCTTAGTTAAGACTTCTTCACCTGAAAAAAAAAAGAAAAGTAAGCTCAAACTTGTAATTTCAAATGGTTTTGAATTCTGTTTGAATCTTAATTTTCTCTATGACTCCCTTCTTTTTCTCTTCAGAACTTCTCCACATCTTCCATCTTCTTCGTGAGGATTGTGGAAATGTTCAGCCTGTCACACTAAGACTTTCACAAATTTTCCTTCTGAGTGTGAGTACAGGTGCACCGGTGACACGTTTCAGCCTTTGTCACTTATAAACCGAGGTTCCAAAGACAAAATAGAAGGTGGAAAAAATATTCTGCCTCTATATGAATGGGTGGGCTTGACCTCAGAGGCCATCTCACTTGCAGCAAACTGTAACAAACAGACCCTTTTGCTGGTTATCACTCAACTTGTGAGGAAGTTTCACTTCTACCTATGTGTCATATGACCTTAGGAAAGATGGGTTTTCTACTACAAATGAAAAATGACCTTAGTCATCAGCATTGTGATAAGACTCCATTTTTAAGATATTTGTCCTAACCGGAAAAAAGGACAGTGAATATATAAACCAGTATGTAAAGAACTCTGCAAAATGAGCAGCAAACTGGTTTACCTGCTTCTAAACCTTCATTGTACAGTCAACAAAAATGAAAAATACCCCTTGCTCAATTGAATTGTTTCCAATTTAATCCAAAATATCCCCACAAAATATGTATTCTGTTGAACGTGGGGTTGGTGATGGACTTTGGGAAGTGGATCGGGAGGGCTCTGACTTAAGAGGTGGGTTACTCAACTGACGAGATTGTACGGCGATGGCACAGCGGAAAACTGATAGAGACTGGAATTAGAGTCTTGTGCGGGAGGGTGACCTTCAGAATAGTATCTGCTATCCTGCACATTCCTGCTTTTCCTTTCTCACTGCTTCCTGGCTTCCATGAGGTGAATAGTTTTCCTTCATCATCTTTTCCCACCAAATTTTTCTGCCTAAATGCAATGGGAATTGTTGGGAGTAAATGGGAGAAATTTTGTGGATAGAAGTTAGGGTGCTGATGTCATGGTTTTGAAGGGGACCCGTTAATCCTTCCCCCTCTCTCTCTCTCTTTCCACATCCATCTTCTGTGAGGGAAGAGCATGCTTCACCACACCCTTCCTTCCACGCTGTTCCTCTTCCCACCATACCAACAACAACGGGCGATCCACTGTGGGCTGAAATCATCAGTCAATCCCTCCTCTTTGCAGCTGTTTTTCTCAGGCATACTGTCAAGTATCACACTGTTCAGTCTCGTTCCGGGCTGTGTCCCTAGCCTCTGCTCACCCCTTTGTAGGAGGTGGTAAAATCTAGTCCTCTTTCCACTGTTGCCAGTCCCACATTTTCTTCTTTCTTCCTTTCACTGTTAATATCCATGGCATCAAGTATTTAATACTGTCCTTTTCTCTCCTGGTGCTTTGCCCCAAATTGTTGCTGTTCTTTATTTCTCTACAGGAGCAAATATTCTCAAGCAAAGAAGACAATCTCCATTCTTATCAATACCATTCGTTGTACTCAGACAAGGCCTCCAATTGCCTTGTAAGCTGTATCTTTCATCTATGTGAAATCTAAAAATATGTATTTGTTTCAATCCATTGTGTAATTGGAAATTCACTTTTGGCTTCTTATAGCAGTAACTGACTAAATAAAAAAGATCTGGGTACACAGCTCAGTGCAAAGGCTCTACGTTCAACCCCGTTATTCTCTCTCTTTTTCCTGCTTTCTCTTCTCTATTCTCCCTCCCTCTCTCTCTCTCTCTCCCTTTTCCCCTCCACAATTTCGTTTACTCAAGAAAATCACACTCACAGGAATCATAGGTAGGGCAAATAAAGTGGGTTTTTATAGAAGTTCTAATACTGAAAGTGCCTTTAATCCATCACATATTTCTATTCAGTTCATTAAAATATAACATGCATAAACATGGATTTTAGTGTTCTTAAATCATCTTCCTAAAGATTCAAATCAGTGAGGTATATATCATCAATGTTCTGTTTAATATTCATTGTGATCCACTCAGTGGTTTTCCTTCCTAATGAGCGCATATATCGACTATCTCACCTTCCAGTGCCTGAACCCAGCACATTTAGTTTATAATTAAGCATCACATATTTTTAGAGTTCTTGCTGAACTAATTCTCTATATATCTTCAGAAACTCCTCATCTACTGTGCAAACAGAGTCATTCTAAACCCAGTTTGACAGGGGAAAATCATAAGTTTTTTTTTTAAATAAGAGTTACATTTCAGGTAGAATCTTAAATGATCAACTCAGTTGTTATTAATGGATAGTAAATAAATAATGGGTTGTAAACATTTTATAAAGTACACTCTGTCTACTCTGCAAATAACTATATCATCATATATATCATAATCATGCCAAATAAAATTTATAATAATGCAAGAAAATTGACTCCATCTATGGAGTTTTATATATACTGATTTTAGTCAAATCTGTCACACATTGAAAACTATTTGTTCAACAAGGTAAAACATAGCACAGTTATACTTAATACACATTCATGTGCAGATCATAATAGACTGATCACATTTTGGAGAATTTTCAACTGACACATCATAATAATGGGAATAAAAGCTAAGATAATTTGCGATTAAAGGTTCAAGTGCACAATTATTCTATATAAATAATAAGAACTCAAACTAAGAAACATTAAAGATGCTAAGGGGGAGTGGTGCTGCAGAAGGAGAGAGAAAATGAAGAGAGTGAGTGGGCATTATTAGACTCAGGGACCAAGGGTATGGCCAAGAAGAGAGGAGAGAGCTCGACAGAATCGGCGTGTGAAGGAAGGGTGCGATTCCACGTCAGGACTGTCCAGACGAGAGTGTGTTGGGAACTCACAAGCTAAGGAGGGATGGAGTGAACATGGCTGCGGTGTCCCAGAGCCTTCGGGAGGAGAAGCTCCCACGTGAGAAACCTGACGCAGAACTTTACAAGGTAACAGAACAGAAAAATTCAGGATGTCTGCCGGGTCACCCCTGGAGTTAAGAGGAGGCGGGAGGTATCCATGTTATCCCAGCCTGGGCAAGGAAAGCTGGCTCTGATAACAAGCAAGGAAGACAGGAGGCTCTTTATAAAGTGCAGCCAGCGTCACGACAGACTGTTGTAGAATGAAAAGGCGGGAAGAAGAGATATGCATGATTTTCAGTCCCGGCAAAGGCGTGGAGAGAACTCCTTTGTATTTGAAACATGTTGCTCTGCAGTTCCTCCATCATTTTATCGCCACTTTACATTCCTTTACCATTTTCTTACATTTACAAATCACTGTAAAATTATGGCTATTCTACCATTTAGCTGCATTAGCTAATATACTGGATAAATGGCTGAAACTTCATTACTCGTAGTTTGTTATGTAATGGCAGTTACACAGTTTAAGTTAAATAAAGGCTTCATAAATGAATTGAGTTGAAGACAGGCATTCCCGAGACACCTCTAGTAAAGCATGTGTTTAAGTAATTTCTTCGAGGTTCTGTATATTAAATTTCAAGTCACACATCACATAGTTAGCAATTCTCAAGGCCTAGAGTGTATCCCATTAGAACCATTCATCAGTAAGGGGAAATATTTTGATTAAATTAGAATTTATTTCTCAAAAGAATATGTGAATGAATTTTTTCTGTTGCATACTATTATCTGTTCTCAGCTCAAAAACATATTCATCAGCTTACTTTCACAAAGCAGCATTTTTATATAAGAAGTTCTTTGTGAATCAAAAGACCTACAAATTCAATTTAAGAAACTTATTCTAAGTTTCTGAGTTCTGTGATCCTTCAAAACTTTTATCTTACTAATTCATCCATAAACATGGCATCCATAAACAAACACCACACATCTTACTAATTCAAGTATAAAAATCACTGTTGGAAAGAGATTGGTGATAAACATAAAAGACTTTAGGACAAATTGCCCAATGATGAATTTTAAATATTAAATTTTTCTCTCTTTCTGTCTCTCTCTCACTCTTAAGTCTTTAGGTGCTAACTTCCTAACAGAAGTAGGAATTCAGCCACCACTTTCCAGGCAAAAATTCTATGTGCTACACCTTGTCTATCTTCAAAGTGTTATTTTTTTTTTCAGTAGGAAACAGTTAATTAGGTCAGATGCAAGTACCATATAGGTGACTAATACGAGCTTTTGGAGTTTGGTTCTTCTTTTGAAGGATTCTCATACAAACTCAGTAAAGGAAAATGTCTCATCAAGGATATATTAGTCTTCTATGGTATCCATACACAAACACCACACATCCAGTGGCTTAAACAATGAAAAATTATTTGCTCACAGCTCTGAAGACTAGAAGTTCAAGATTAAGGTGTTAGAAAATTTTTGTCTTGGTAAATACACCTCCCTCGTGAGGTTAGGAGGAAGCAGAATTACTATTGTGGAACATTATGTTTGTTCTAATCTACATCTCTTCTCATGTCTGAGTCTGGACAGCGAAGGAATTATCAAATACTATGGGTGAAGACATAGGTTTAAAAGATTCAGTGACTCAGAAGTCCCTAAAGCAATACATTTTGTGTCCCTTGCTATCTGAGTTGATTACTTTATACTGTTTGTCCTTCATGTTGAGTCCTTCACCAGTACTTCGGGTCTACTCAGAATTAATGAAGTAGAATTTTCCACTTAATCTATAAGATTTAAGCTGAGGTCTGGATATGGTGCTGTACACCTGTAATGCCAGCACTGAGGAGCCTAGTGTAGGAGCATCACCATGGATCCAAGGCTAGCCCAGGCTATGTAGTGAGTTCAAGGCCAAGCTGAACTGTACCCTGAGATGCTATCTCAAAAAACAAAGAAAAATCCTAAAATATTACTTTTGGGAATTGCAAGTAAATATTCACTGATAAGAATAGTGTCTCTAAGAGACTAAAACATTATATCACTGGGACCGAGGTCAAAATAAGATTTAAAATATGCTCCTCAACTGACGCAAAATTACTGTTACAAGTGCTTTTAAAATTTGTATCTTAATATTATATACTCTCAGCATCACTCAGGTGATCCTGAGCCTATTTTTATATATTGTTTAGATTTGAAAGCCAATCCAAACCACAGAGCTCAGATTTTTCATTTTACTTAGGTGGGACTGCAGGAAATGACTTTGGACTGCTGTTACACATATTTTATTTAACAAAATTAATCAAAGCAGCACATTTCTGTCTGAAATGGCGTATTTGTTGACTATGCACTTCAGCGTGTATCTTTCTCCTCTCATGCAATGTTGCTGGGGATGAATGGCACACTGATGAGTGGGATTTTAGGGTGAACTTTTAATTTGAAAGATTTTAAGTATTTTTCCTGTTAAATGAACCAACAGAACTGCTCACAGGCTGGGCATCATAAGGACTTTTAAAATGCTTACATATTTGAATGATTCCTGTTTATTAAAAATGAAAATAGCTGGAAAATGCAGCATAGTCCTAAATTAAATTCAAGCCATGACCCTCCATTCAAAACATTCTCATTTAATAATACTAAGCATACAGTTGGACAGTAGGTACTATCTCCCTCACGACTGTAGAATATATAGAAAATGTGAGGCAGTTTAATTGCAATAAGTGAGTCCAAATTTAAAATGACTTTCATAATTTCGCAACTTGATATTGCCAGCCATGCTTATCTTTATAGCCCATTTATATCTGAATAAACTAATTAAGAAATTGACTAACTTGACTTGAACACCCAGAAATGTTGGCCTTTGGAACATAATTATTTGTTGATTTCTCATTTTTTTCAAGGATGTTCAATATTCATTACACCTGCCTGACTCAACATCTGTTTTTGCCTGCAAGCCCAATTATTTTTCTCATAATATGCTGTTAGTTTTATAATTGTTTTTTAATAAAAAAGTAATTCATATTATTTGTAAAATAGGCAGACAATATAAAAGTTATGTATAAAAATGGTAAAAGTACCCTATAGGTCAAAGAAAACAAACTAATACTTCAGTGTGTCTATGTTAAAGTAAAGATAATGGTTCAGACTCTCACTCGCTTACTGACCACTATCCCAGCATGTTGGTCAAATCTGTGCCTCAATTTCCAATCTACTAATGTACAAAATGCTAAGCTTATTTAGCTCATAGTGTTATCAGGATTGAATACATTATCACAATAAAGTACTTAGAAGAGTTCTTGGCACAAGGTAAGTATAAAGATGATAGACAGCATACTGTCTTAGGGTTTCCTTTGACAAAAATTGATTCAGTATATTGGTGGAGCCCATCTCGGGCGAGCTATAAATTCATAAACTAGCTTTTCATATTAAAAGTCGGAGTCTGCCTGCTGGAGCACAATGTCTGGCCTGAGAAGCCAGCAGCTGGTGTGTGCAAAGGATCAAATCCCCAGGCCACTGGTTAGAGCAGAGGCTTCAGTGATCTGCGATGCTGTGATGTCTTGGATGGCAAGATACTGGCAGCAGGACTCAGACAGGAAACTCCTACAGAGGCAGACATTAACTGATGAGAAGAAACAGATTCCCCATTAATCAATGAGCTGTTCCTGCTTCAGTGTCTTGTTCCTGGGCTGTGAGGCCCCTGACCGTGTCAGTACTCTCTACCCCACTGTTCCCTGCACTGCCCTTCACCCCTCCAAGGAGCTGTGTGTTCATGAGTAATGGCAGCTCCAGGAGATGATGTCTTAGTCTGAGAAGAGCATTGACCCTCCTGGCCCCCCTATTTATGTGGGAAAGATCTTGTCATCTTTAGTTACTCTGAGCTGTACCCTTGGTTAGGTGAATGAAGTTTGTGCAGCTTCCAGTAATAAATGAGTATGTTTTGTTTGATATGTGTTGGCAAAGTTGATCTCTCATCTTTTATAAAAACATGATTTTAAATGTGTGTACCATGTTTTAAATATCTGCCTGGAAACTTTCAATGAATCTGTACTAGTTTGTAAACCTGTTCAGATGATTCTGGTGGAGTAAACCAGAAAATATAATGGACAGCACAAGAAGTATTTTAGAGAGTATTTTCAGACTTAACAGTGGCGGGTCTGATCTCTCCATTTATCAGACCAGCAGAATATTGCAAAAAAATACTCTTATTTTCTGATTTCAAGAAATTTTAAAATGTACTGCTAAAATTTATATTTAACTATAAAATTAAGCACTATGCCACATTCTTAATATTTTCTCCTGACAACTGTGTTAAGGTGTGTGTTGCTCAGTGCTTTCTATGAGATCATTTTATATGAAATTTTTAAAATGTTAATGAAAATGATTGAACAAGCAGCTGTTTTGTAATTTCTACAGTGAAACCCTTTATGTTCTGAATAAAACTTGGAGACCTGAGGGGTTGAATGAACTACGGCTCCCTTGGTGATTTCAATGCATTTTACCCCAGTGATTCACCCCAGTGAACCAGGCGCGTGGTTCAAGGTGGGCAGCCCTTACAGCTGTGGAGCCACTGGCTCTGGGCTGGCATCTGTATTTCATTTCAGCACTTTTTTCCAAGATCTGGCTGTGTCTGGATCCTTGATGTTGACATCTTGTCCTCCAACTTCCTGCCTCTTTGGCTTTGAATCATGGTATTGGTCCTACTCTTTGCTCTGTTTTGTGGATTGCTACGTCACGCTCACCATGTGCCCTAACTGGATCTCATGTTTTGGTGTTAGTTTTGTTTGGGAACTTTTGCTATGTTATCCTGGTGAGGAAAGATGTTCCCAGGATGGAGAAACCACGGACCTTCTCTAGTGCTGTACTGCATTGTCTAAAATACCTGAAAGTAAGATTTCTTATTAAAACATACCCTATATATTTTATCATCTCTAACTAAAAAAGCACTTGCACAGTTGCTTGGATGCAGATGTTTGGGAAAGTGAACTTCAGCTATGCAGTGAAAGGAAGTACTGAGAAACACCTGCGTACATATGCATGCACCCCTCAAGTTAGAGCTGATCCCCTTGTCCCGATACACACCTCAAACTACATTAGCAATTACTGTTCTAAAAATACACAGCTTGAATTAAGTTTGTGACTTGAATTGAGGTAATATTCTAAAGAAATGCAAATCTGTCCTGCTGTCATAATAATCTACATTTCTCCCACAAATGTCAAATAAATAATGCTTTTATATTCCTATTTCAATTGAAGTTTTCATATTATTCCAATTATCATATTTTTCCAAAGTGGGGTAAATAACAGGGGTATAGGAAGCAGAGACAGTTGAATTTTATATTTCTACTTTTAAATAGAATCTCCAAGATGATAAATGAGACAATAGTAAAATAATGGTTTAAAATTTGTCTTTATGGTATTATGTAGTAAAACCATATTTTAAATGCTAAATCCTTAAAAGTTACTAGGTCTTTTTGTTTAACCTAAAATACAATCAGATCATGTTTCTTCTTTTCAACTTTATGGTAATAGTATACACTGCCATATATCACTAGGCTTAAAATAAAAGATCTTAAATTCTTTCATGAGTTTAAGAATATCACACAAGAGCATTAGGAAAAATGGAGTCTGTCCTTGACAACTGTGCTAATATATCCGTGATAGCTACTGTGGGTGGAGACAGAAATTTTTAAAAACAGAACATACTCCAGTGCAGTCAATCTCCATCAGGTGTATTTATTAGTACAAGCCAATGTCAATAAATCTACGAAATATTTTTTAGGTTTTCATTTAAAACGGAGCAGGTTAGCTCCTCTGGAAAGCCTGACATTTGAATTGCAAAAACAAGACTCTTGTGGTTGTTTTAGGGGAGCTAAAACATGCAAACCACAGCATTCAAGTAAGACATTTGTTCAAAATTTTGAGTCCACTGAGTTAGCCTGAGGGAGAGGCCCCTGTCAGACAGCAGCTTTGATTGGGCTGTAAATCCCACTGTTCCAGTGGGTTTATCAGCAGCACCTCTGCATAAACTAATGTTCCTCCTGTCACAGGAATTTCAACAGATCACAGTACTGTCTGCAGAGGCACACGCTCTGCCTTATCAGTGTCCAGAAACTATTTGATAATGAAGGTCCTGAGAGACAGATGCATAATATTAGACACTGTCCCCAGGAACAGTGCTCTGGACTCTGTGACCGCAGGGCCCCTCTGGTGGCAGAGAGAGAGGGAGGGAGTGGCAGACGGTGCACTTCAGACATTGCAACTCAGGAAGCAAGGTGGTACAAACACCGGCTTGATGGTAAATTCCATACACTTTCCTGAGTTAAGGGTACTTTTTTAGCCTCACAGACTGTCACCATTTGATGACATTCATAATTTGGAAAGAACTTTTCAATTGCATTCTACTTTTTAATCTGAACTCTAACTTCCTCTTAGCAGAGAGTACCGGATAAGGCACACCTAATGCATCGTGCAGCTGAAGTTCACACTGGGTACCATTACCCTTCCCTCCATTTTTCTTTCTTTCTTTGAGCAAATTAAGACAAGCACATTGGGTCATTTTGAGGCTTACTGTGCAAGTTCCTTAAATATGAAATAAGCTTAAAACATGGTTTTGGCTTCACTGTGAAAGTGTGTGACACTGGTCACACGAGTGATGGTCAAAGCATCTCCACGAGAGGCCTGAACACGACACAGACTTCCCAGGAGCGAAGCAGCAGTGGACAGGACAGGACCGACTGTCCCTGTGGTCACCTGGACCGAGAATCATTTTCTATACAGAGTTTTGATTTAAGCCAAGAGCAGCCTGAATCTCCCTGAGCACCATTACTTCATGACACAGAAGAGTCTGGAGAAACACATTTTAGAGGACTTGCAGGAGAGAGAAATATTTTAAAATCAAACAGTGTTTTTGATGATAGGTTAAGCAAATCTCAGACTTCAGAGCTTTATTGACTCACCATGAGTCACTACAAAGGGACCCAGGAAATCCACAAAACCCAGTTGGCAGCTCTGTCATTGGCCCCACTGTGGCGTAGACTCTCCTGGGAGTTTCAAGTTGTCCCCAAAGCAGGACTAGGAGCTTCTAAACTCGGGGTCCTCCCAGAAGACTGATGGAAGGCGCAGTCTTTGGGAAGAAAATGATCACATAACCTCAGAGAAGTTTCTCTGATGCACTTAGAACTTCTCGTTCATAAAACAGCGATGCTACTGCACACCTCAGAGGATGTCTGTGAAGAGTTAATTCGGGAATTGAAATCAGACGCAACTTCTGTCTTTTATGAAAAATGTTCAAAATGAGGCAATGCCTTGTCTATAAAAGCTCAGAAGTTTCCTAAGAGACAGAATCTCTGATTTCCCTTTGAAGGCATCTGGCCACTTTGCTGCCTTTCTGACATTTTGGATCCCTCACTTATACTTTCTGCTGTCTGCCTTGATTTGAAATTCCCGACTTAAGTAATCCACTTCTTTTCCCCCGCCGTTGTCCACAAAATAGAGCAGGATCTAGATATTTCTATTGTGAGTAAATTCCTAGATGGTTGCTTTAATTTTATCTTACTCTTACGCGTGTATTTTATATTTCACAGATGGGAATCAGAAAGTAAAGCAAAGGCACATCATGGACACAAGACGTAGCTCACCAGCGCCTTACCTGTCTGACAAGCACAAGGTCCCGAGTTTGATCCACGGTACCACAAAACACACAAACAGAAAACAAAGATGATATGACGTATGCTTCTAAGACATGAACAGTTTAATATGCACCCTAGCTTTGTTAAATTTGACACTTTTTTTGCCCTGTATTATTCCTTTAATACTCAGAAAAACTCATTTTAAAAAGCTGGATTTAATTCTAGTACTGATAAAGATTAGTTTCATCCACACTAGAATGTTGGGAAATTCTTACATTAAATTTCAACCAAGCAAGCAGCTCCGACTCTGACTTTGTCCATCATCTTGTAGAATTAGTGAAAATTACGTTCAGTTAAGCCTGTTTTCCAGAAGTGGCCACCGGGTGGCGCCACTGGACTACTCAAGTGAGACGTTTGAAGCGCCAGGAGAGGATCTGGAGAAGACAGGTAATTTTGTACTTTTTTCTACAAAAATACCAGTGCAGTATACATTTCAATTTTTATTTTCAAATCGCTACATGCAAGATGTGACGGTTTATTGTAGAGGTCTAGATATAAACCTGTGGTGTCACAGGCCGGGCTCTAAGGAGGGGTTACTCCGCCTCGGCCTGGTTTCCCCTGGCGCCTTCTGCTTTCTGCACGGCCCTTCTCCTCGGTAAGGCCGAGGCCTCGGGGCTGACATCACACACGCCTGCCTCCCACGGGCCCCTCCTGTCCGCCAGCGGCCCCCTCCCCTTCGCTGTCCTGCAGACCAAGCCCTCCGGGTTTGCAGGGGCATCTCTGCACTCCCTCTCCAGCCACAGCATGCCCGGACTCACTTCTGCTGCCCCAGTTCAAGGTCATCCTTATGTCCGCGGACACAGACCTTGCTAAAATCTCCGCCGTGGTCTCTGACGTGTTTCGGGCCAGGATCCCACTGGAGCCAGAGCGTGCGGTGGGCCAGGTCCCGCTGCCCGGCCCGCCGTGGCCTCGGGTCGCTCTCGGCAGCGCTCCTGCAGGTCCGCGAGGCGGTTCTCAGGTGAGGGACGCGGGGCCTCGCCACGGCAGCTCTACAGGAGACACGAGGCGCCCCTGGCTCGGTGGGGAGCCTCCTCCTCAGGACCGAGTGCTCTGGCAGGCTGGACGCGGTGTGGTCATCTCACTTTCACTCTGCTTGATGTTTGGAGGTAACTCCAACGCTTTCCTCTCCCCACCCCGCAGCCCTCCTCTTCTGGCACCGAAGGTAGAGCTCACACTGCAAGGATCTCAATCTTTAGTCTTCTGTTTGTGTTTTCAGATTGCTGTTGAATTCTTCATACTTCTACATCTTTTCTCTCCCATTTTTTTGTTAGTGACCAAAGTTATAAAAATCTGCTCAACAGTCATATAAGAATTTATTGTAAAGCTTCTAATTTTTAAAGCAACGGGATGTTTCTTACAGAGAATTGTGTGTACCAAAGAAAAGTGAAGTGGTGTATGAGAGGACAGGGCTGGAAAGAAAAAAAATAAGGATAGTATCTCCCACTCATGCCCGTCGCCCGGACTGGATCATAAATCGGTGTTAGGTGTCGAGGAGCCAATTTAGAAGGAGAAGCATCACCAACCAGGGGACATACGGTGTCGGGAACACAGAATCACCAGCTTCTCATAAAGAAAAGAGCGCCCCCTCCTGGTGCGGAGGCCTGGGAGAAACCCATGCCATTGCCCTTCGGAAAAAGGTTAATTTTGTCATATGCAAAATCCTCAACTACACATTCACTTCAACAGACCATATGCACCATGTCTAGGACGGAGGGGCAGTTTCTTATACTGTCACTTCTCTTATGTCTTGCCCCATAATGGAACTTCCGAGGAGAATGTAGAACGAGAGCCAACTACTCCATACTTCTGGGGCAACTTCCGTTGTGGCTCAAACTGTTCTTGGGTCTACACTGCGTCTCTGCTCATAATCTTGAGTTACATTGATTGAGCAGATCAATAATCTACTTGAAATAAGAAAACACTTGAGTAATGTTCCAAATACGATGGAGAACGCATCACAGAAGTGAGGGTGAGAGTGGCGGTAGCATGGCCGGAGCATAAACCCCAGACGCCATTCGCTTCCATTCCTGTCTCCCGGAAACGCCCGCTCCTCGCAGGCCAGTTCGATTCAGCTCAGTTTGGTTCTGTCATGTAAACAAGGTTTTTAATTCTCATCTTGTTTTCACCGTTTTGCGGAGTCATAACTACTCAGCTAGTTCCACTAAATTTGGAATCTATGAACTCACTGCAAAATACTTTGAATATATTCTGTGTTAGATTGAAAAGACCTCTTTTAGATGAAATTTCATATGAAATTATGTTTTATGAAATAATGGCATGATCATCAATTACTGCAAGCACTGAATGAGGTCTTCTAATTGTATTAATCAATATAACCAGCAGCCTTACTTTGGGGAAGTGGTCATTTACGTATTAAGTCAAAGGGAAGCGATGTTCTGAGCCATTGACTGGTAAAAATAAAAATGACATGGTTTAAAATGTCTGGATTTATTTCAGCGCTTGTACTAAATTGGTCTCTAAAGAATGATGAATCTTATTTTGAAAATCGCATTTATAACAATTTCTTCCTTCGCCTGTTTAATTTTCTTGAAAGCTCTTAACATTTCAGGATGAATAAAATTAAATTATTATTTTTAAATAAAATTGTGTGGAAACCGCAAATGTATGCTGATAGCTGGGGAGGTCGTGGGGGGGCAACTCTGGGACTTTGTCATGGAATATGAATCGGCACTGTGACCTGGAGCATCCTTGGACACAGCAAGACACACAGACATCAACAGAATGATTCTGCTTCTCTGGCAAGTATTTATCCAGAGCTAATAAGAGGGCAAGCCAGCAAAGGTCTTGGTGTTAATTTCTTCCTTCTTAGCACTTTTTCTTAGAAATGATCAAAACACTGGGCCAGGGAGACAGCTCAGTGGTTCCAGCGCCTGTCTTGCAAGCGCAAGGACCCAGGTTAGATCCCCAGTATCCACATACCATACTGGACGTGGAGACTCACGCCCAGCAGCAACCAGTACCACATACCACAGTGCTGGGCATGGTGGCTCATGCCTGTCATCCCAGCACTCGGGAGGCAGAGGCAGGAGGATTGCTGTGATGTGAGTTGGAGGCTGAGCTCAGGGCCAGCCTGAACCACAAAGCAAGACCCTGTCTCAAAAAACCTGAAATGATCAAAACACTTACTGACGGGGACTCAATCAAAAGATCAGAAGTTTCATTTGTTTCAAAGTAGTCTGTGCAGAGCCGTTCAGGCAATCTTGAGCTCACCACCCTCCTGCCTCAGCCTCCCAAGTACCTGGGTGTGCAGGGGCACCACCACACCGAGCAATGAGTGTGGAATGAGCTACTTGAAACTACAGATTTTCTATACTACAATAGAAGTAAGTACATGAGCATGTGTACTCTTTCCGAATGGGGTGTTTTGCAACACACAACCGTCTAATGTCCTGTTTGGAGCACATGTTCCAGATGCCCAGGTTAAAATCTTCCACCACCCAGCGACCACCCATGGAGTGTAGCATGTATGGTCTGCATCACACATATATCATAAATTTTAAGTTAAATAGATTTCATAGTTACAGATGCAGTTAAAAATGATTCCGAGGATGCACAAGCATTTCCCCAGGCTCCCACTCTAGGATGTTGTGTCATACTCCACCACCACGGATGTAGATTCCTTAACATGCACTATACTGACCTCCTTTCTAAGAACTGTGTTTACTGAGGAACTTCTGATTGACAACAGGTAAATGCTTAACTTCATCTGCCAAAGGACCCTAGCACCTGCTACTTGCTTTACTCTGTCATGTGCTACTCCATGCATAACGCAAGACAAACAGTGTAGGTACATGGAAAGGTGTGTTATTTCTCATTTCCTGAGACGGTGGTCTCCTGGGGGATGTACATATTCTGTGTTCAGTCCACCATTGTTCAACTAACCCTTATTGCGTTTCCTCTACTTCTCAGAAAACCTGCACCTAGATTTTTAAGACCTGGACATGACTTTCCCCACTTTTTAATCAGAAAATTGAAACTGTCCACACTATCCTTCTGTACCTTCTACTCAAGTGTTTTGTCTTCTGTATCACGGATTTAAGAGAGATTCCTTTTCTTCCTTCATTTGGCTCAGACTTCGAGTTTTCAACTTCCCTTGGGCTGATGCACACACAGTCAGTGACTCCTCCACGGTTCTGTGGTGACAACTTCAGCACCAACCAGAACATTACCCCAGGGCAAGTGACTCGTACTCAGACGCTGGTGCAGGCTGTGCTTCCTGGCTGTGTATGTTTACCCCCTGTTTTGGTGGTTCTGTGTTATTAACTGTGGGCTTTGTGCGTGGTCAGGAAGCACCGAATTATCTCCAGCCCTGGTAGTTGTTTTAAATGATTTTGTACATACAGTAGATTTAATTTTAATTTACAGTAGATTTATGAAAGAATAATGCCATTATTTGATTATTTGTTGAGGAGTATTTGCATAATTCATTGTTACTATCTCATCCTATTGAGAGGTTTCTGCACAGCAAAAGAAACCACCAGCAAAGTGAAAAGGCAACCAACAATATGGGAAAGAATCTTTATCAGCCGCTTCTCAGACAAAAGGTTATTATCTAGAATATATAAAGGGCTTAAAAAATCAATCCGCCCAAATTTAAAGACTCAGTTCAAAAATGGGCATCTGAAATGAACAGACACTTTTCTAAGGAAGAAATAAAAGCAGCTAAAAAGCATATGAAGAAATGTTCAACCTCACTAGTCATTCGAGAGATGCAGATGAAAACAACATTAACATTTCATCTCACTCCACAAAGAATGGCTGCTATCTCAGAATTAGCTGGCAACAAATGTTGATGACGCTGTGGAGAAGAAGGAAACCTTCTCCACTGTTGGTGGGACTATGGATTCGTACAACCCCTATGGAGAACAGTTGGAGATTCCTCAAAAAGCTAGTATCGGAGATCCCATTTGACCTGGCCATTGCTCTGCTATGAATATACACAAAAGAACTAAAAGACTCGTATCACAGTGACATATGTGCACCCATGTTTATAGCAGCTCAGTTTGTGATTGCTAAATCTTGGAAACAACCAAAATGTCCATCAACTGGAGATTGGATAACAAAGCTGTGGTTCTTCTACAGAATGGAGTATTACTTTGCTATAAAAAAGATAAGTTTGAATCATTTATTCTTAAATGGATGTATCTTGAGGACATCTTCATAAGTGAAATAAATAAGTCACAGATGTGTAAATATCACATCTTTTCTATGGTATGAGAAAATAAAGATGTAAATGAGATCTAGAATGTATGTTATATATTGTGAAACAGAAAAACTCAAAGTGAAATGGGATGAAGGGGGAAAATAATGAGATTATAACAAAAAAGAAAGAAATCAAAGTTTATGTATATAGGGGATGGGGGTGGTAGGGTGGGTAGGGCTAAGAGAAAAAATGATAATTAAGTTGTGTCATATACTGGTACAAATTCTCATTGTTGAGTGCAATCATGATGTGTAAATGTAATGTACCAATAAAGATTTCAATAAAAAATAATTTCATTGTTACTTTCACTGCAATTACCGATACCAACTTTACTATCAAGGAAGTACATTACTTGGCAGCCTTTTATTTGCTAATGTGAATCAACAGAAATCAGTATTTTAAACCTAAAAACCAGATCAATGGCAAGTTGGCTTTACGTGAGTATGAGTACACTTCACATCATTTGTGCTTCACACCTTTTTGTGTTTAATTCTTTAGTTCTCCATTCCATCTACTATTTTAACATTTTTTTAACCACATAACCTTTGAATTCTACTTATTTCCTTTTTAATCCCATACATGAAAGATGCTATTTTTCCAACTAGTGTAAAGAGTGTATCACCTTGAACTCCAGCCTGACTCCTCAGGTCAAATCCTCTGACCATGGTCCTGAACATTCCACCAACCCGCCCAAGGCCAGTGTACTGCAGGTACAAGTCCCTCCCCAGCAAGGACTGTGTCTCTTGGCTCAAGCACTCTCTTTGGAAGCCTTTCAGACAGCCCCCAGCCAGCGATCTCAGCTTCCACACTTCCTGAGGTGGTGGAGCCCGTGCTGCAATCATGCAAATGATGCACTCCTAAGAGGCTCCCTTTACCACAGGCCCCTGATCCAAGTGACTCTCCTATCAGCCAATGAACGCGCTCCTGCCCTACCACGACTGCAGCAGACGGAGATGGAAATTACACACTCGCTCGCCTGACTGTTACAGCGAAATGATTTGCATTTTGAACGTTGGGAGTTCTCGTAAATACTGAAGGGGAAAGAGCTTGGGTTTTACATAGGTCCAGGTGTGTGGGTGACCTGGTGCTAATGATTTAACCTGGCTGAGCCTCTTTCTTCATTACTGCAGCATTTGTGAAACGTCAACACTTGTATGAGCTCTCGTTAACATCGTTGCAGGACGGCAGGACATAACAGGTGTAAGAGCACTGCACAAATCCAATATGACCCGTCGTATTTATCATATCTTTTTAAAAATTCTATTTTCATCTGGATATCTAATTTCTCATCATAATTGCAATCCTTCCTCTAGGTCAAGGAAGTACAATTTGATGTGGTGCTGTTAGCACTTCTCAGGAAATTTCTGAAATATGTTGTACATTTTTACATTAAACTGATTACATACATAAGTTCTATGTTTAGTCTTTGTTGGTTTCGTTGAAAAATGCATTGAAAGACACAAGTAAACAAAACAGGTTGTTTACATCAGCATTGTGTGGTCCGAGTAACAGGACGCTGCTTTTCAGTAAGGTGTCCTGTTTGCTCAGGCTGTGCTGTAGCCATTTTCAGTTCAAAATGACTGCGGGAAAGTAATTGATCCTCTGCCCCAATGTCCCTGCTGTTTCATGATCTCCCTTACAACTGGGGGAAATCTATATCTCACTGATGTTGAAAAACATAATAAGGTCTCAGCAGGGAGGCTGTGGCTTCATTAAAGAACATTATGATAAAAGTAAAATGAAGGAGGACAAATTGTTTTTGTCCTTGTGGTACTGTTTCTGCAGACTCGCATTCATCTGCGTGTTTAAGGCAACAATACATTTGTTATGGCCTCTTTATCATTCTCTTCACTGTGGTGCCCCCTAGTGGTAGAAGATGTCACTCCTTCACTTTATTCAATAAAGAGGAGCTAAACCTGTTTGGGAAATAAGGGCCACACCCTGTCTCCAAATTCATTTCTGCATTTCAAATATCAGGATAATGCTGATGTCCTGCAAATGTGGGTGTCAGCATTATTTAAAAAGTGACCACGCAGAGAGATGCATTGAAATGTTGACCCACTCAGGCTTCCATCTATCACGAGAGACTGTAACAAGGGGGCGACACAGAAAGGTTTAAAATGGAGAATCTGTGATCACTCTATTCACCCAGTCTAACTGATAGTAAAATCTGACAGAGTGAATTACAAGTTGCAGGCAGTAAGGCTGATCAATTCATTACCACTTTCCAGCCTCTCCCTTGCTTTCTTTTTGCCTTCAGCTCCTGGCAAAGGACAGCCTTTTATAGTTCAATTTCTCAGTTTATTTTTGACTGCTTTTAATTAAATTTGATGGCCTGCTCTGCGCGGTGCAAGTTCCTGGAGTCGCAGAGCGCTCTGTTGTTATGATGATGGCTCTGTGGGTGTCTCTTCATTATTAACTGCTTTTCAAAGTGTTGCTCTCAACTCTCATTGGATAAGTATTTAAACAACTGGATTTGTACAATACAAATATCTGTACAGAGAAGATAGGGACTCCGTGGCCTGTTTAATAGGTCTTAACGAGTGAAATTTAAAAATCTCTTTTTTGTAGTATTATGTATGATAATATTAATTAAGACTGTCTTTAAATAATTTGGAACATAAGTTTTTACACACCTAATATCAGTGCCTTCAAAGTAACAATGATAAATGATTTAAGAGATCATAACACACCTATAATTACATCTAGTCAAATATCTCAAAACAGAATTGTTTTTACACTGATACATAGAATCCTGAAATGAATCTGAATGTTCAAACAGCATTTTTTGTTGTTCTTAGGATAAAATGAAGTCTGTTTAAAAAATAAAGTTACAAATCATAAAAAGTTTCATTGACTAGGGAAAATTAGCAGAGAAATTAAGAGAGTAAAATAAAAGTGTTGATATTAAAGATATTGCATTCACCACAAGAATTAATTTTTTTTTTTTTTTTTGAGACAGGGTCTCGCTTTGTGGTTCAGGCTGGCCCTGAGCTCAACCTCAAACTCACATCACAGCAATCCTCCTGCCTCTGCCTCCCGAGTGCTGGGATTACAGGCGTGAGCCACTACGCCCGGCACTGTGGTATGTGGTACTGGTTGCTGCTGGGCGTGAGTCTCCACACCCAGTATGGTATATGGTTACCGGGGAATCGAACCCGGGCCCTTGCGCTTGCAAGACAGGCGCCGGAACCACTGAGCTAACTCCCCGGCCCCACAAGAATTAATTTTTGTCCTTCCTCATGCCCCTTACAAATTGTAGGAAAAATTATTTAAAATACAGGGATTGAAAACTGAAGTAGGGAGAGGAGAGGAAGAGATACCGGGAGCGGTCCAGGAGGCAGCCCGGGCAGGGCAGCTCAGTCCGCGTTGGCTCCGCACTCTCTTCCCACCCATTTCTCTTCTATACTCAAGAAAGCATAAGTGCAGAAACACGCAGTAGCCGTCGTCATATGTCCAGCAGGACAGAAGACCAGGATTCGCTTCCAGAAAGCTACTCTTAAACATGGAGCAAAGACCCAAGTTGCCACAACCTGTGTCCTCAGAGAAGCACCGCCACAGGGGCAGAGCAGCACCCAGCAGCTATGGAATCCCTTCCCACAGACAGAGCAGGTGCTGCAGGAGGAGGGTGGATGGAAGCAGAGTTTTAAAAAAGCAATGATCCACACAGCACTACAGTGGCTCCTCTCTCTCCTCCCAGCCAGCGACACCCTCAGTACTAGTCGGCGCCTCTTCCTTAAATCTCCTCTAAGTGTTTCTTCTGGGGAAGAAGCCAGCCTTGAACATTACAGACTTCGGCAAAGTTGTTCTTACCAGTTGACACATTTAATCAGAGAATTTACAACTGTCCTGTCCTGCGTAGTTCCCGGGACGCTAGCTTCCTATTCTGTCACCTCAGCTCCAAGACAAAGCTCCATTCTAAACCATGAAGAGGGTGACAGTGGCCCCGACATGTGAGTAAAACTTCAGCATGAGCCACTGACACCTGTAGTGATAACTGAAAAAGATGAAGCCAAATAAGGACATTTGGATGGGACTCAAGAAAAGGACAGAAGTCCCACTAATCAATATGTAGGTGATAAAAACACAGGTAATAAAATGAAAGTAACACAGAATGAAATGATCAATTGAAAAGAAAATGTAGAAAATTCAACAGAGATTAAAAAAGTGTTGCCTCAGATAAACCAAAAATAAAAGCATGCCAAGAAGATTGTATTAAGAAAAATACTGGACCATAAAGGAAGAAAGTATAGGAAAGTACTGCAGATTGAAGGAATGAGAAGATGTGACGGATAATTGTGATACACAGTTCTGGACTCGACCTCGCACTAGAGGAGCATTATGCTGTAAAGACTACTGAGAGTGATGTGCAGCAAAGGGGAACAACTGGCACTAAGGGTCACCAGATGAGCTGACTCAAAGGCAATGTGCTTTTTGTACTTTATTGCTGTATTTTAAGTAAGATACATTTATTTTTCAAATTAAAAATTAGCTGATTAATAGCAACCAGTGAAGCCTGTCTCAGCAGAGACAGAAGAGTAAAGAACTCACACAGAAAAGTCATAGTGTGCACACAGACATGCACACACACTCACACACAGAGTCACGCACTTATAACCAACATTCTCCAAATATACTCAAGCATCAATGACAAGAAAGCACGTAATAGCTTTGAGGGTGAGTGTGTGGTTCCCAGGACACTATGCCATTCAGGAAGCTTCAAAAGTCGGCAGCACCAACTCAACAGCCTGAGCCAAAGCACAACCAGACACCAGGAGGCTGTGGAAGCAAAGCGCTCTAGGCTGTAAGACGGTAGGCGGTGCCTGGCAACTGCAGCATATTCCTACTAGCAGACATAGTGTTTTTCATCAGTTAGCGCAAAGAATAGAATAATAACTGGTAAGATGATGAACTCCAGGTGAGATTAATAAGCTAAAAATTGAGACCTAGAAAGAATAGTTACATAGTTATAATCACAAGAATACTAACTCATTTCATTCAAATAACTTCATTCAACCTGCAGAGGACAGAGAAAAGGAGATCCTACCATCCACAAGTCTACACAAAAGCCTATGTACCTCACAGCAAGTTACCAGATAATATTCAAATTTGATGAATTAAGACCAGACTATTAAAGTAATTAGTGTATTTTCTAGATATACTCAGCCTGTGAACGGTGGTCTTTATTGAACATAATTAAAACCCAGGGAGGTTTGGAGGAGGTTGCTGTGACTCTGTTGCTAGTATCATCAGCCTAATGACTGAACATTACATCCTTGTCTTATTTATACAAACGAAACTAACTTTAAAAGTTAGAACAATTTGTAGTACAGCAAAACCACTGAAGTCATTTCAACAACAGAATACACTTCTGATTACCCAGATTATCAGGGAAAAATATTTTTTAAAAAATAGGGGTCAGCACTACTTGTGGCATATATTTCAAAGTAAAACTCTCTCCCTCCTGGAAGAGAACTCAGAGGATGTTCTCGGTGTCTTTTATACCTTTCAACTAATTATTTAAAAAATGGGACGTATTGTTTGACAGAAATTGAAAGTAAAAGTTCTGTGAGTTTCATACAAGTATCAGGGGGCCATATATTCTTATAAGTTTTATAAAACATGCTATTTCTAATGTTTAAAAGTAGGTTGGAAAGGAAGCATTTTCCATGTTGGCTTCAGGTCCTCCCCTGAGTAGATGACCTATTTGTTATCTTTTCTGCCAGTGATAGTATTTGGGAATCCCCAGAAGTCCTGTAAGCTCACCAAAATGTAAAAATAGACAGTATCAACAAGGAATCACTTTGGGACAGGTGTCAGGTGGCATCATTTTTCTGCCAGGACTGACTGCAATAAAACTTCAACTCTCATGCACCTACAAACCATTGCAAACTAACTGGCAAATGTCAGGGGGCAATAATTGACCAAGGGCTACCTAAAAAATAAGAGAAAATTCTTTTGATTACAAAAGTAAGATTTAAAATGTTGCCTTACTAAACAAATTTGGTAGCTTTCCTTCCACAAGGGAAAAAAATGGGTATTCACCATTCCTGGTTCACATAGATAGTCAGAGTCTAAGTTTTCAAGTAACTGGTTGTTTCCAATAGATAAGAAGTCTAAGGAAAAAGAGGCAAACTTCAGATATATTGGTATCTGAGATCCTATATCTGTGATATATATATATATAACTTTGGGGCTGATTCTATATTATCTAAAGAATATTTGAAGAATAATTTACCTTTTTGGATAGCCAGAACATTATTTGTTCTGTGGTACATTAACTTTTAAAGCATTCTTTTTATTTTCTGCCATTTAGCAGAAATATTGAATGTCATGATCTTCTGTCAGTTATTTTCAATGCCCAGCAGATTGCAACACCAACTTCATTTTTAAGGAAACAAACTTAACAGAAAAAAGTGTTTTTAGCTTAACCTTCCTTCTTCTCTCCTTGAGAATTTTTTTCTTTCTCAATCATATTTCCCTTCTTGCTTTATTTATCTCAAAAATTTTTATTCTACTCTCTTTTCTTTATCCTTATTTCATTGTGATTCTAAGGGGCTTTCCAGGCCATAAACTAGTTCCAAACTCTTAGTTACCTCAAGTC
>PVIR01008144.1:41536-58014 GCA_004026965.1 Petromus typicus
GCCCGGCACTGTGGTATGTGGTACTGGTTGCTGCTGGGTGTGGGTCTCCACACCCAGTATTGTTATGTGGTTACCGGGGAATCGAACCCGGGCCCTTGCGCTTGCAAGACAGGCGCCGGAACCACTGAGCTAACTCCCCGGCCCCTCATCATGCCTATTTATATCCAACTCAGCATAGTAAGTTTAAAAACATGTAAAGTAAATGAACAATAGAAATAGTACTGCTTTTTGAGGAGGAGAGTTGCCCAGCAATACTTGTGGCTCAGAAGAATCACTGTGTTAACAGACACAGAAGGCATGTAGGCATGTGTGGGATATAAACACAAAGACGGCCTCACGAGGAAGGACGCTGTTTAGTGCTGCACACAGCAAATAATTGAGTTTTATAAGAAAAAGGCAGGAAATATGGGAACTATAAGGATGAGGTGAAAGAAGACTTAGGCCTGGCAGGACTTTAACGTGTAAGTACAGGTTGGATGGAAACAACGGAGGGAAGAAGACAAGACAAGACAATCACCAACACTGATATCCCTGAAGACAAATATATCACGGATAAGTGTGAAGAAAGGGTGATCAGAAACCTCAAATATACCCAACTCCTTCTGGACTGATAATTGCAACCTGACCAAATGACTTGTACTAGCATTCATGTGAAGGTTTCAAGAGAAACTTTATTAAAGAAATAGACTGAAGTGCTTGAGAAAATGAAGTGATGACCTTAGTTTAGAGAAGATCAGTTACTGAATGTTGATAGTTTACATACATGTGCATTTTTATCTATACCTTTTCAGTACTATGTTATTCTAAAATTGAATTTTTGTTTACTATAAGTGGAAAAATGTTTTCTATACAGTACCAAGATAAATTTTCACAGTTGGAAAGCCTTAATTTATAACTTTAAGATTATTTCCTGTAGAAAATTAAGAAAAGTTAAAAACAGAAAAACTATTTGTTCATTAAATTTTACACCTTAATGCCATAGGAAGTTATTTTACTTACGATACTAAAGCCTTGCTATGACCTTCACAAACTTGGTAACAACTATTATATACCTAACTGGAAATACTAATATCAAATACTTCCATGTTAAGTTAAGAAAAGGTACAAAAACACTCTGTTATGTGATTTTATTTAGGTCCAACCTAATGAAAGGTCCCTGGAGGAAAAACAGAAAATAAATTTTTACCCCAGTTCCTTAGGCTGAAATCCAAGACCCAACACAATTAATCCCCGCCTGTTCTTTCCAACATTATCTTTAATTATTTTCTTTTATTTAAAAAAAAAGTGTTAACTGCCTTTCCCTTATGTCCTCTACACTCTCACTCTTCTTTGGTGTATACAGCATTCTCTCCCTCTGCTGCTCCCTGTAGACACATCTGTGCTATTTCATTTACCTTAAAGAGACATTTTCAGGTGTGTGAATTGGAACATGGTCTGTTTCATAGCAAACAATGTGCACTCCATCTCTGTTCTTTTTTTGTTTGAACAGGGCATTGCTATGTCATTCAGTTTGGCCTTGAACTTACTGCTTAGCCCTGGTGCCTTCTGAACCCAAGGCCCCTCTGCTGCCTCAGCCAAATGCTGAGATCTCAAGTGTGTGCCACCACACCCAGCTAGTTTATTCTAATATTATGGACATGTATGCACACTAGTAGGCACTAATGCAGCATTTAGTGCTGTCAGCATATGTTACATAACTGCTACAGTGGATGAAATATCGCTTGTAGGCAGGCACTGTTTGTACTGAATGCGAGAAACATTAGACCTGTTTTGACTTTTTCTAGCTTTATAGTCTTATATGACTAATGAATACTGATTCACATATAAAAATTATTTTCTGACAATTTCCAATATTTTATTATACTTTGTGTAATATTCCCTAAGTTATGATACTTTAACAAAAATACTCTGAACTGGTGAAATCCAACAACAATGTAGTTGTTGGCAATAACTTTCATTGGGTGTGTTGTGCGCTGCAGTTTAACTCTCAGATCATGCAGCATCTGTAATATTATACAGTGGAATTCATTTCCAGACCAGTTAGTCGGTGCTATGTTATCATTGTGTGTCTTTAATTTTCACATCACTTTTATTCTGTGAGTAAATGTTATGAAAGCAACTGCCTTACACTGCCATGCTTGCTGTTTTAGAGCTGGTTTTCAGCCAGAGCTGGATCTCTCTTTTCATCTATGTGCGAAAAAGCAAGTTGCCAACTACAGAACCCTATGATCTGATATGCAGGCCACAGTCATCACAATGAAAAGGAGGGAGTGACTTCTCTTCAAACACCCTCTTCTAGACCCTCCACTCAGAGCAAAGAGACATTTCACCAATGGAACACCAGCAACAGCAAAGACCGACAATGCTGTGAAGTGGAGAAAATGAACAACATGCAGTAGACTCGGGATAGTAACAACTGAAATGACAATAGTTGACATAAATTCTTTCTTTGTAATCTTGTCCTGTAATAGCTGACCTCAAGTCAGGTGAAAGAAAATAAATGGTGTTTAGCATTTAGTTCAGTAGATGTGATCTCTCTCTCTCTCTCTCTCTCTCTCACACACACACACACACACACACACACACACTTTTGTACTTGGAAACCCAATTTAGTTCTCAATAAGTAACTTAAGTTTCAGAAACCTAAAGAGACAAATATACTCTGAGCTGCAAACATCTTATGAGGCAGAGCTGATATTCAAGCTCACGTCAACTAGTAGCTTATCTATACTCTGCACCTATTTTGGTTTGTTGCAAACCCTGAATTAAAATTGTATTTGTTCTTCCTGCCATCTTTCTAATTTTCACTTAACTTTCGTATTTTAGAGGAGAAATATGGAAATGAAGTTGATGTACTGTCCAGAGTAGCAACACTAATGATATACAAAGGAAAGAAGAAAATTAATAGAATTATAAACTTGACCTACTATCTGCTAAGGATGACTGAGGTCTACTCATCCAATCTGGGCAGCTCCCTGAACTCACTGTGTAGCGCTGGCGTCCCATGAACCCAAGGCCACTGGGTTCACTTCCCTGCTAAGTGCTAGTTGGTTATATCAGTCTTGATACAGTGAAGGGAAGAAAGAGAAAATGAATCTGAAACTCAGGGAGCCAAAGGCTAGAAGAGGTGTTCTAGGAAGTCTGGACTCAGAAAATGTTGTCTTTGTCAACTTCCTTGTAACTGAGGCACCCTGGAAACCCACAATTTCACAAGTTTAATTCACTTGTGGTTCCTGGGGATTCGTCTGTGCTTTACTGGGCTCATGGTCATACGGAGAAAGGTTTAGTTCAGGGGCCAAGACAAGTGGCAGAGAGGAGTGAATGGAACCGGAAATCGTACCCAAGGTCGTGCTGCCATGCCTCACCTGCACACAGTGCGTGCTGTGGGGACCCTCTGGGAAGATCCCACGCTAACTAAGAGGATGCGATTAACTAGCTTTAAATACTAGTGAAAGTAAATTTCATTATAGTTACTCCTAAAAGCATTACTCAGATTGTTTGTGGAGTTTTCACATTTAATAGTTATTATTATCATGTCTTTCTCAACCTCTCATTTCCTTAAACAAGGTTGTGTTTTTTCTCTTACTGTAAAATGATATCTCAGTGTGTTATTTCAAATATAAAACTTCAATGATATTCTGTAATTTGAGTTTCGGTACTTCTAGAAACTGCAATGACTATTAATGATCTCATTGTTCTGGAGTCTCATTTTTATCTTGTAATTTCAAACTTAATTTTTAAATTTAAGAGGTTTTCCCTGACTATTAAAAATATTCATCCTGAAAACAGAAAGCTAAATATTTTTTAAAAGACCAAAATGTTAAAAATAAATTACTTTATCATACTAACTCTCTTGCTTTCTCCCAAGTACATGCAAATCTTAATTATGCCCCATAAATTCACTATTATCTTCTTTTTTACAGCAAGAAAATAAACGTGCTCTTCCTTTCCATTATAAGTATTCTTCTAAAGTACAGGTTTTGATAGTTATGTGGATTATTCAAAAAACTCTTGTAAGTTCTATAAGATCACATATTTGTACTGTACAGAATTTGACTGCTATTCAGACTATAAGCAATATTCTTTAGTTTAATGCTTTAAGAAACTCCTAATTTTTCATACATTTAATCACCTAACATGAAATCGTGATGTCAAAATAAAATACTCACTAAGGTATTTGATAAATGGATCCATTATTGATTATGCAGTCATTTTTTGAGGACTGGAGACTGAAACCAGCCCTTCCTACTGAACTACATTCTCAGATTTTGGGAGAGTCTAGCTAAGTTATCCAGGCTGGGTCAGAACTTGCAGTCCTCCTGCCTCAGCCTACCAGTGTGCTGGACGAGAGGCACAACATCTTTTCACACTGCTTTAAAAGTTATCTTCTTTGTAACTGTGGAAGGCAGAATTATACATAACACACAGTATGTTTTTAAGACTAGCATAAAAGTGGGGAGTTTTTTTGTTTGTTTAGTACCTGCTTTCATGGCCTGTAACTCTTTTTATCCTGCAGAAATCTCATGTAACTATCTCCACATGAACACACATGCTTGCCAGGGGTGATCAGAACTAACTGCGTCGCACTGCTGACTTCCATGCATAAAACCAGAATTTTAGGTGTCTTCTGACTTGCTACGTGACTCGACCGTCCTAATAGCCCAGATCTGAGAGGGATCCTTGGTCCCCAGGTGCGCAGCCCAGTGAGGTCCTCAGAACTCCCCGCGCACCACACGGAGCCGCCCTCACTTCCAGTGAGACAGGAAGTGGACTGTGGGAAAGACCCAAGGGAATTTTAGAAGGATCATTTTTTCAAGTGTTGCAGTGCTCCAGCGCTCTGCCAGGCAGCGTGCCGAGCCTGAGCCCGGCCTGAGCTGCTGTCACCCACACTCACCTGCGGACGAAGCCCACGGCGTCCCTCAGCGCTGGTGCCCACATGCTGCCCGCGGACTTCCCCAACTGCAGTGCCAGGCCGGGAACCGCTGGCCTTTTATTGCTTGCTGCAACAAAACAAAGCGCCGGTCATTTTCTGTGCCACTTGAGGTGTAATGAGATGTTCATCATATTATCTTTCCTGTCACACAAGACATCAGGGTGCGCGGGCAGAGGGGCGGAACACGCTTTTCACCTCTGTAAGTCACATCTTAACGGTGAACGCAGCATCTGCACAGGTCAGAGGGACGCCTACATCTCGTCTCCTAAAATGGTCCCTATCCAAGGTTCTGTGTTATTTGACTGTGATCTTTCCTATTCCTTCTATGCAAGTGCCTGCCGGTTCTTTAGGAAGACATTTTCTGCATATTGTAATTGGGAACTATAAACCAAAAGCTTTTTAAATCCCAGAAAGAAGCTAATGTTGAAAATATTACTATTATTAGTATATTATTATTTTCACCACGAAGATGAAGCAGAGTTGAGGAATGCCGCAGCCAGGAGGGCTAGGGGTGGAGATGGCCTCCAGACAGACAGGGGTCTCTCCGAGGTCACAGGACAGCGCATGACAGGACAGAAGATGCCTGAGACAAAGGCCCAGGGTTCTCACCTCCTTGCGGTTTCCCACCAAGGCTACCTATGGGCAAACCACGCTGACATCCCAAAGCCCGGGTCCCAGACAATCTGGCTTCAGGGCTTAGAGAATAAATGGAAAGAACTAAAAAGAGGATAAAGTTTCACACAATCTTTTACTTATATCCAAGAGCACAGGACCTGGAATCAGATTTATGTTTGAGTTCTGACTCTACCTAGGTGTGTGACTGCAATGTTTACAGTCCTCAAAATCATCCCGATAGTGGGGATGATATGTGCTTCACGCTGTCATTGATACAGTAGTTGCCATAATACTCAAAGATCTCGTACTACAGAGAGCTTAAAGGAGTAATAGCAGCTCTTGAGTACAAAATAAGTCAACAAACAGACATTGTTAGAGTGCAGAACTCTGCATCAGTTTTCTCAACATCTTATGTTCCTTTGAAACTATCTTCTTTCCCCCTAAATTCTTCTTCCTACATCTCAATCTGGTTTGCCTAGAAAGCTTCTTCTCCACTGCAGTCTCTCTATAGGATTTTCTCAAGATAAGACCACCATTCCCTACCTGATCTCCATGGCACACATCAGCCCCCAAAGCAAGGAGACCTCGTGGGCCTGTCTTCTGGTGACCAGAAGCTCTTTGAAGGAAAGGAAGCTTATGTCACACAAACATGTACCCTCAGGAAGTTTACTGAATATAGATACTGAATAAACAGAAGGAGTGAACTGGGTTTCTAGAGGAAGAGATGTACCTGAGTAGGTATATTTGTAGAATAATCTGCGGCAGTGTCAGGGAAACCTTTGGCTATACAGAGGCCCAGCCCGGGATAACAGCACACAGTGTAATCACCATGCAAGGTCACAAACAATTGGAAGCAAAGCTCCGAAAGAAAATCCAGTTCAGCCTGAGACTTCAGCCTGGGACAGTGTTGCTAAAAAATTCACTTCAGTCTCTTCATAGTTGCCAAATGCACTAGACATATGAATTTGAAGCGCAAATTGTTGCTTTTCTGCCCATGATGTGATTCTTAGGAAAGTACTTGATTAGAGAAAAAGTGGAAATTCCAACATTGCCTCTGTGACTAAACATTTCCCCCACGGACATTAAAAAAGTATTTTCTTCTGCAAATAGGTAATGATTTCCCATGAGAGCAGAAACATGAGAAAATATATAGAAAAAAAGGAATCCACTCACCCCCTCACTCCTGTCTAGCCCTCTTTATATTCCCTCAAAAAAAAAACCCCTCTTATTGATATCTTCATGTCTTTGAAAGTATCTTTTCTTCCAAATGCAAATCAATATTATGTATATTTACTCTTATGCACTAACTCTTTTTAAAAGAGCGATTGCTTAACATGAACGTAAGCCTGTCTTTTTCCACCTCACATAAATCACAAAGTCATAATTAAAAGCAAATCATCCTCATCATGTTTGGTTTATCTCTATTATTCTGCAAATATAAATTTAGCTCAAAGTCTCCTAAAATTGATTTTGAAAAATCTTATGTTACTGTGAAGGGTGCTATAATAACCTTGAGTGGCCAAAATAGCATCTAAGAGGCATATCTGTGGGATGAACTCCTGTAAGTTTACATAGCAAGCCTCAGGATCCACGAACATGGAGTTCTTACATGGCGGGCCAAACTTTTTCCCTTGGAAATCAACCCAGTTAGCGCACGAACCAGCAACCTGTGAGTCCAGGAGTGCACAGAGAACTGTCCAGATTACTGAAAAGCTGATAATTTAAAAGCTATATCTTTGTACTGTATTTAAAATTATGATGTAAGCTGAGTGGTCTTGTTTTTTTTTTTTTTTTTTGTAATGGTTAAGGGACATTTATGTATCTGTTTCTTGGAAAATTCTGTTAATATTTCTTGTTTGTGTTTTTAAAAAGCCAAAAAGCCATTTGAACTATTCTTCCTTATCCCATAGATTTTCTTATCTAAGAAAAATTATTAACTACATCACTAACATATTATTTTATGTCAAGTTTTTTTAAAAAACTCTTTTGTCCCCAAATTGTTTATGTGGTAATCCTGTAATACAAAGCCCTAAAAGAGATCCCGCAGTGCCCTCTGGTGGCGGCTTGCTGCATCGCACTTTGCTTCCACAGATGAGCGCGGAGACTGACAGGAGCTACACACCGCCCTGGGCTCAGGACCACTTGGAAATGCAGCCAAGCAGAAGGAAAACAGAAAAAAATGGAAGAGTTTCTTCAACTCCGGCTCTTGGAGCAGATCAGAGGGTGTTAATTTCGGTCTGTTCGATTAGGTTGTTTTATTCCTTCAGAGGGATCCCCGCAGCCCTCAGGGCCTCCAGCCCTGGCCTCTCCTCCCACCAGGCGACCATGTCCCTCCGCCACTGGCCCTTCTATCCTTTCTCACGCCCTGCACAGCTCCGACCTACACTGCATTCATTCTTTTCTCAAAGATCTTTTCAGTATCTACTGCGCGTTGCTTAGAATTCGGGGCCAACATAGAACATTCTGAGTGCGCATAGGACGTTTTAATCCTAGCGGAGAACTCAACGGTCCAATGGGATTACGAAAATATATGACACAGGGCGTCGCAATCAGTTCTAAACAGGGGAAAGCAATCATGTGTCAGAAATGCCCGGGAAGGGCTGTGATCCTGCAGAGGGGAGTGTGGAAAGCCCATGGACGCACCAGAGGGGGGACTGGGTGTGGCAAGGCCAGGCACAGAGCAGCCCTGGTAGGGTGGCAGGGATGGTTTCAGGAAGCTGAGTTGGGGGGATGCGTTCAATACCACAAAGGGTGGGGAGTACAGAGGGGTCCTATGAAGCTGGGGAGGATGCTGGAGGAATCTGAGACCCTGGATTTGACTCCAGTGATGCAGGAAGAAAATGGTAACTTTGAGGAGAAACGTGACAAGACCAATCTGCATGGATGCAGGGACATGACTTCGAAAGAGAAGCAGAGAGCACCAAAAGGCTCCTGATAGGCGCGAGGAGGAGGAAGGCAGGCGGGGTCCCCACAGGGAAGGAGCTGGAATTCAGGTGTGACACAGAGGAGGTCCAACTCCGGGGCCTGGAATGGAGGGGCAGGAGCAGCCAAAGGACAAGGGGCCTGGAAAGACTAGAGAGAGATTCAGTGTCACAGTGGCAGTCTCAGGAGGAGCTACACATTTACATGAAAATGAAATAGACCTCAGCAAAGAAGTGTCGCACGGGGAGGGTGCCTGGACCTCGAGGATGCAGGTAGTGCCGGGCCATCCCCTCAGAGGAGAATCCAACTTGGCAGCATGGGCAGGAAAGAAGTCCCGGCCCTGCGTCTGGCCATTCCAACTTCTAGAGCCGGGGCCAGGAGCCCACACAGGAGAAGGAAACGCAAGTGCATTTGAAATGTGCGCAGAGGTTAGAGCACAGATTTGCAGAAACCAACTCAAAACAGTGATTCAAACTGAACTCGACTTTAGAAATGTCTCGGTGTGGTCGGGTAGGATGGATACTGAGCAACATGTATGGGATAGAGAGCTCACAGCCACAAGAGAGAGCTCACCGTGTCACGGTGACACGTTTCAGAGGACAATGCTCAGTGTAAGCAAGCAAATTTCCAGGGGAAATCGGAGAGTAGACATATGCTACTTCATAAACTCACAGAGCACTTACTACAATACAGTAGTTCTATGTAAGAAAAAAAAAAGTCCTCCATCAACTTCCTCAGTCTTACAGAGAGTATTCTCTTGACTAAATAGGAAATAAAAATAATAATTTGAAAAGAACCACAAACACAGAATGCATACATCTGGACTGAATACCAATAAAGTATGTAAGTATATATTTGGAAAAACCAGCAAATAATCAAATAGCAGATATTAAAATTTTAAAAAATATATGCTAAATGATAACAAGTTTATTAAATAATAGAATCAGTGAAAGCCATAGAACCCTTTGCCCTCTTGCTGTGTCTGGCAATCATATCTTGGCTATGATTTGTAATAGATACTTGATAAATCTTACACTTTAAGATAATTTGAGCATGTACTTATCTTCCTGACTAGCCTGTGAGCAGCTTAACTGCACAGACCTCCTCACTAGGTCAACACTGGGCAATGACCCCGCACTGGGCGGGGTTCCACACGTACTTATGGAAGGAGATGCATTTGTGCACAGTGAGCTGGCACTGCAATGTGGTGAGTGTAGTTTAGGTATGTACAAGGATGTTGAATAGATGGAAACATCTGTGAGTGAGTGGCAGGCAGGAGGCCTGCCATTAAACTGTGTTGAATTAAAAATAAATACCCTGCATCAGGGTCTTCCTGATGCAATTCTGCTGGTGAATGGTCAACCTGTTCTCCCCTCACTCCATGCTAGTGGCTGTGCCTGCGATTCTCCGCAAAAACACTGGCTTCTGGGAGCAGTTCTTGTCACAAGAAAATTCTAGAAGGCTCTCACACAGCACAGAAACCAAGTAAGACACTAACAGGCGCCTGATCTCTAAGGTCACACATAAAGTCATCCTGAGCCTCCAACTGAAGAGATGTCTTTAGTTCCAGACAGAACTAAAGCCAAAGCATGTAGCACCACTTTACTCGAAGCACCTTATGTGAAGCAGGACACGTAATCATTTTAGGTTACAAATGACAGAATGAAGAATGATATATTTGACTTTGAAACCAATACATAGACTCCTACTTACAGCAAGGATGAAAATTTGCCTAAAAATGAAAACAAGCTACTTTCTGAAGGGCCACAGCTCAACTCAGAACCCTACGCTAGCCAGACAGGCACGGCACCACTGAGTTCTATCCTCCACCTTAAAACAAGATTTTTAACTTAAGATCCCCCAAAAGACCACAAAAGAAATTAGTTCTCAGTCATAACAATACCCTCATTTAGATTTCTGCAAGCTACCTGGAAATATAATCCAAATCATTTGCCAGTTATATTCACCACGTGCTCTAGAGATGACGATACAACTGAAATCTCTGTGGCACATAGGCAGTGAAAACTGAGAGGAATCTTTATTCTGATTCTTCCTTTTAAAGACTAAATTCCTTGAATTTGGTGTTTATGTGACTAGTATATCTTCAAGATACCCATTCCCCCTACAGTGGTGAAACTAAAAGTAGCTTTGCACAAAGATACTCAAGCTCTGTGTCCACTCAAGACACTCTATTTGGGGGATATCTATGAATTCTCTTGTTGCAGGAATTCTCTGATAGCAAAAGGTCCTTTTTTTCTCTTACTGTATTTACAGTTACAAGTGAAAGGCTGCTCTTCTCGGAGGACCCCTGATCGTGACCTTGAGCATTACTTCCTGGCTGCAGATCCTCAGCCCGGTGGCACAGACCTTTCAACCCAAAGGCACAGACTTTCTAGCTTCTGCCACTGGTCTTGGGGTCTCCCAGGTGTGATCACTACGGACCAGCTTGAGACAGTGCCTTGGCCTCCAGCCCTTCAGATGGACCCATGTGGGACACGGCTGGACTCTCTGGGTCTCCAGTGTGTGGACAGGTCTCCTTCCTTCCTCTGCATTTGACTTTTTGGGTGAGTACGTACTCTGTAAATTATGCGTCCTGTACAAGATCTATCCCCTTGCCAATCCTGACTACACCATCCACTTATTCTGCTCATGAAATACATCATTATTCTATATCTACACTACTGGCCCTCGAAGTCTTAAAAATATTTTCCTTATGCTGGTATTACAGAGAAGTGTCTTTCCCATTCTTGCTTTCTTTTCCTCTCAAATCTGCCTCCCTGGTCAATTCCAAATACCATGCCTGGAAAACTGATCTCTTCCATGAGGTCAGCCAAGAGATTCACTGACTGACTAACTGGGCACTTGAAAAAAATTTTAATGTAAAACATAAAGAATAATAAAAGTAAAATTCATAGATGAGTAAAAATTATCAAACAATCATGCAGCTTTATCCTATCCTGTTTTGTGGCTGGATCAAGTACCTGAAGATGCAAGGCTTCTCCAAATCCAGTATCACAAAAGTAAAACTTAAAGTATGCAATGTTTGGTCAGATTTTACATGGCCTATATGTAAGTGATTTCTGTGGTTCAATGTCAGTCACTGTAGGAAAAATGCTAAAAAGAAAGTAAGGAAGTTATTGGTCCAATCCTCCCCCAGAAAGCAATGCTATATAAGACATAATTATGGCAGAAAATACCAGGAAAAAGAGATTGAAAAGAGATATTTTATAACAAATAGAAAAATGACAATAAGGACAATAATGCATATTAAAGGCTATTTTAAATACAACTAACATTTTCAGTAGAATTGCCAAGTGAGTAGCAGATGAAGTAAATAAAATTTTTATATCTGAAACAACAGCAAATTGTAGACTAAAGATTTCCCTGTATGAGTGAAGGGAAAACAAAATTCTGGTCAAAAACATTGTAAGACTCTCCTGTGGCTCAGAGAATATGAAGTTCAGACTTAAGAGGAAAAGAGAGTCAGTTTTGTGAAATTTAATTTTATCCTCTATGATCCATATACACCTTTGTTATTTGTAAATTTCTCATGGTTTATATTTTGGACAAAGTCATAGCAACTTGCCTACATTTTCCAAAAGTTTTAAATTGAGAACAAGACTCAGAATTGTTGGAATGTAACTTGCCAAAGTAGGGAGGGTGGCAGGACCACGCATCATTCGGAACAACGGGTTTTGAGAACTCAGCACCCAAATTATACCTCTGGGAGAAGTCAGAGGACTCGGTCCTCTGAGAGCTGTGAAGAACATGAGGAGAGTGATAACACGGAAAGGTTCCATGGCGATGGCATGCCGTGGCACAGGTTACAAACGGGAAATCACAAGACTCTTCAAAAAGGATGTTGGGGTTACATGTGGGGTCCCCTGAGGCTAAACAACGCCGGCACCATAAAGAAAGTGCAAGGTGGCACATACACAGCGGGCCTCTCTGGGCCACAATGATTAAGAGAAAACAGAGAGACAGAGACCGCCCCCTATAAGGCTGGTTTGGGGTGGTTGAGAACAAGGAAGTGGGGCTGTATATAAGTGCTGAGAGTGCTGGCAATAAAAGCTTCTCCACATGATGACTTCTGCCCATGGTTCAATGCCAGATGAGAGGCCCTCAGAACAGGACGCGACAGTTACAGAGTCCGGGACCCTCGGTGAGGGCTTCTAACCATCAAAAGTGAGACAGGCATAAATGCAAAAATGCAATCATACTTACAATCCATGACAATTTTACCTGGAGGTGTTCTTAGCAGTGACTGGTAGACCACTCTCTAGTAGCAAGATGGATGTACAACTAACTAACCAATCTATTGTTGTTTTAACACTGAGGGAGACCAGCAGAAGGCTAACAGCAGTCATTGCAATGGAGACTTATTTCTCACCTATTTCTAACAATCAAGTTAGCTGGTAGATGCTATACCTACTGATCTTCTGGCTCCTACTGGGAAAGTGTTCTTCGATACCGTATATATGTCTATGTACATATATGCACTGTGTGTTTAGGGCACCCCCAGAATGTGCCCTGATGTCTTACTAAGGACAGTAAAGCTGACAGTGGAGTTTAGGATGAAGTACAGAAATAAGAAGCAGGAGAAATTGAAGAATGGTGCCTACCTGACTCACCCATTTAGTCCTTGAAAGTCAAAGTGGGGCAGAGTGAGGATTGTGATCATCGAATGAACATATCGACTTGGAATGTCGGTTAGTGTAGCTGGGTTGTGGTGCACAGATGTGGACTCTGGATGCTCCATGAGGGCACTTTTGAGCTTTGACATTTACAGCAATGGAATTTGACAAGAGCAACTGTCACCTATGTCGATCGGCCCTTATCCAATCACTCGGGGATCTGAGCAGAAAGTGACCTCTCTTGAGCAATAGGGTATTCTGTTCCTGGGCAGCTGAGGACCTGGACAGAGGCATCAGCTCTCCCTTAGCTGTGCAGTCTGATGGACTCAGCAGTTTAACTCTTGATTTCATGCTCCCACAGTCCCAGGGACCAAACTCTAACAGAGGGAATCCTATTTCTTCTTCTTCCTCTCCACACACATGCACAACTAACTGCTTGTCTTTCTCTAAAAAATCATACAAGATATGATACTTTTCCTGGAGCAAATTAACAGCCTGTGATATCTGCATCTGATACGGATTCTCACATCTTATCCTACTGCAATTGCTGGGGAAGGAACCAGCTTGCACACTGCTCAACCCCTTGCTGCACGAGCCTCCCGGCCAGGAGTTACATCATGCTCAGCCACTGTCCTTCCTGCTGTGGGACATGTGACTGAAGAAACTGTTTAGGACAGACACACACACACACACACACACACACACACACACACACACACACACACTCACTCAGTCACAACTAAGCTTAACAGCACTTATGTGTGAAAAGGTGGTATTCTATTTGTGCTCTTAACCACATTATTTATCTAATTACGTGTCTTAAAGGAAACTTTGACTGAAAACAGCTTAACTAATAAATTATTTTATTTAGAGGATCGCATAATTGCTTAGCTTTTCTGATACAGTGGGAATATTTTTAAAATATTAACTATTAACATTAAAGTGTTCTAACCTTTTGAATATACTTCTGTATCTTCACAAAAACACTTGATTTCTAAGATGGACAAATTGGGAAAAGGAGATTTTTAAATCCAGATTTGAAAGAATATAAAATAGGCAGCAGTAGATTATTTCTTATCTTTTGTGAGAACAGAATCCATATGGAATCAATGAATATTAACTAGTTTTCCTTTTAGTAACACAGTATATTGCACACATAGTGATTGTCTTTCTACAAACAAAAGGCGCATAGTTCTTATTTCTCCCATAGAAGTATGCATACATAATTCAGACATGTTGCTTGTGTGTAGAAACACAAATTCAGGCCAAGGATATAGCTCAGTGGTTCCAGAGCCTGTCTTGCAAGTGCAAGGGCCCGGGTTCAATTCCCCAGTAACCAGGTACAATACTGGGTGTGGAGACTCACGCCCAGCCGTAATCAGTACCACATATCACAGTGCCAGGTGTGGTGGCTCATGCTTATAGTCCCAGCACTGGGGAGGCAGAAGCAGGAGGATTGCTGTGATATGAGTTTGAGGCTGAGCTCAGGGCCAGCCTGAATTACAAAGTGAGACCCTGTCTCAAAAAAAAAAAAAATTCATTGAGAAATAGATAAAGGTAAGATAAATAAAAGTGTGTATACTATTGCATATAAATAGAATTTTCCTTCAAAGGAATCAATTTGATTATCTATATACATTGCAAAGAATGAGGCCAATTGATATCTTATGTAGAATGAGATGCTGGGACGACAGATTCATTTTAATATTACACTTTAATTAAAGAAAAAGCTACCCACTTCAATCCACTTTGAAAATAATTGTAGGGAAAATGCTTAAAGCAAACAACTACAGCCAAGAAAATGGCTTGATAGAACCAAATGCTTAAAGGCTTTTATTGAGGAAAGCTAGGAACCAGGAGCAGAGAGGAGTGACTGCCTCTTATCACAAAATGGACACAGAAAACATAACTGAAAGGCCCCCGCATGCTATTGTGTTAACTTTCTTAGCAAAGAAGTCATCTCCAAAATAATGCTGGGAAGAAATCAACCAGTTAGAGAAAGCCAATAATTCTAAGGAAAAATCAGTCCTAGGGGAGAGATGGAAGGTGACATTGTTGTCACCTTGAATGACACTGTAATTCAGAAGTCATAAGGAAAACATAAAATGATAAATATACCTATGTTGAAGGCAGATACTGAAATGCTTAGAATTTTACTGTGATCTTTTATTGTTTGCAGAATATCAAAATTCTGGCCTTATTGTCATATATATAAATATATATGTATATAAATAATACACATGAATAAATATATATGTATAATTTTGTATCCAGATTCTGCTCTCCAACCTTAGCCACAACACTGCATTCTGCACACCCTGAATCCTTATGGAAGTAATTAATCTCAGAGCACAAAGATTTTCCAGGCCTGAGTGGCGATTTGTGTTGCTGAAGACAGCATCAGGAAATCTTTGATAAAGATGAATTAAGCCACTTCCAAATAGAACAGAAACGTTGGGGGGAAATCCCAAAATAAACTGAAAGTCTGTAAGTATTCAATATAGGCTCTATTCATTGGTAAATATTCCATTGTGCGTGTTTGCCTTTAAACTGTTATATTAAAGGCGAGCTTTTTTGCTATTTCCTTGTCTGTTTTGTTCTGCAGGGCTGAGGACTGAACTCAGGGTCTCAAGCATTCCAGATAAGTGTTGTACAATGAAAATAAATCTCCAGCACTTTAAATTTTGTATTTTGAGGCAAGCTCTTACTGAGTTGCACCTGTTGATTTCAAACTTCCTACCTATATTGGGATTATGGCGTGTAGCATCTATCTGGCCTTATTTCTTCTCCAAATATTCTTTATGTCCTAGGAATGCCTGCTCTGTTATATTATTTTCCATTAATCAAAAATTTAACTCTCACTTATTTCTGAAGTGGTTTTGAGCCATCGTCTTAATGGTATTAAGACTATTTTGTCTTTTTACGAAGGAGGATGTAAAAGGGTTAAAGAGAGGCTTATATGGGTCTCAACAAAAGTCAAACTTTTAAAAACTGTTCCAATGTTCTGAAAATGTTTTAGACAAAAATATTTTAGGAATGGAGCATTGAGTTGGTAGGGTGGATGAACAGAATTTCTCCTTTCAAAATAAACACAGAAGCTTAAACAATCATAAATAAGAAATTCATGATTTAGAAATAAAATTATTTTCAGTATGTTTGTAAATTTTAAAATTATCAGTTTGCTATACATTTGAGAGGAGAGAAAAATAAGTATTAAGAGATACATTTCATAGCATTATCTATAATTTTGGTGTATATTAAATTTGTATTATTTAAGCATGGATTTTTGACACATCATTCTAGACTAAGTGGATAACCATTCAGGCTGCCCTATTCCAAACTAATCTAATTTCCTAAATAAATCCAGGCTACAA
>PVIR01008145.1:0-52149 GCA_004026965.1 Petromus typicus
CCCCGGTAACCACATAACAATACTGGGCGTGGAGACCCACACCCAGCAGCAACCAGTACCACATACCACAGTGCCGGGTGTGGTGGCTCACGCCTGTAATCCCAGCACTCGGGAGGCAGAGGCAGGAGGATTGTGATGTGAGTTTGAGGCTGAGCTCAGGGCCAGCCTAAACCACAAAGCGAGACCCTGTCTCAAAAAAAAAAAAAAAAAAGATAGCAGCTTGGTCCTCATTCCCGCCAACACATATACCACAGGGAATTATGGAAACAGTAGACTACATATTTCAAAATTAACCAAAGGTACTGCAACATTGGCCAGGAAATGTCTCAAAGTAGGGCATCCATTTACTAACTCTGGGAGAGCAAAGATGAATTAAGGGTTACAAAAGCTCAGGTGCTTTAAATGAAAAGTTCTAAGTCCAGGGAGTGTGGCTGTAAACTTTGTATCTTCACCATCAAGGCTCACTTGTATTGACTCTTGCTTTGTTCGTCTTCAAGTGCACTCCAGTGGCTTCTGTCATGTTGGTTAGCAAACCCATTCTAGGAATAATCTGGTGCATTCCAGACAAAAGAGTTAATTCTTGCCACGCAGGGTACTTCAAGAGTTACCCTGACTCCCCCCATAATTTTAAGGGATGGCAATATGGAACTGTCACTTCTCGACCCACCTGAGCGCTGGGGAAAGAGCTGAGCATCAGGCACAGGCACAGTGAGAGCCTCGGTAACAGCCCAGCAACGGCAACGGCACCATGGAAGCTCTCAAGTCACAGTCAAGGCTTATCACAGAAATTTATGATAATAGTTCAAATTGTACTATTGCAAACATTTTGTTCTCATGTATCCCACTCACTTTCATTCTTTGAAACCAAAGAAACTGTCAGGTGGTTATGAGTAAACGTGTTACAAGACTTCTGTGGGTTTCAGAAATGACTATGAGGGGTGATCCAAACACAGACTAATGCTTAAATTTTTAGGAATTTATTACAGTATAAGACACAGTCATTCATCTCCCTCAATATGCTCCCTGTCACTTCAAACACACTTATACCATCACCCTTCTCACATTCTGAAGCAAGGCAGACGTCCTCTTTTCTGAGTGTCGTTACAAAGCGTGATCAAAAATATGATGAATGCTGCTCCCAGGTGCCATCCAATGGGAAGGTGGCGTGTCCTGATCCACCTCATTCACCCAAATGGCACCGTGCGACTCGTAGCTCTTCCCCAAAGTCAAAATGGCCATGCCAGCAAAGGTTTTAAACTGACTCAGGACACTGAGACAGCCACAACAATGCAACTGAAGTCACTCACAGAAACAGGCTTCACAACTGCTTCAGAAAAGTGGCAAGAATGGTGGCAGAGATAGGACTGAAGTGAGGGGAAGGGGATTTTGGGGGGGGTGTTTAGGAGCAATGTCTCTTTTCCTGTAATATTTTTTGTTAATTTTCATATTTTCCATATTTTATCATAATTCAAATATATCCATATAAACTCCAAGAACATATATAGAAGCTCTGTAGGTGGACAATATTTCGTTTAAGAAGTGGAAAGGTCAAGAAACGTGGCTTGTACCCACAGAGATCACCATAGTGCCACAATAGTTGTCGCAATTTATCTGTAATAACTGGTTATATTCTAAATATTAATTTGACTCATAAGCTACCATTGAAAAGTGTTTTTCTTAAACTAAAAATATATTAACTTTCTAAGTTATTTCAAAACAGAGCTTCACATGGGTAGATGACGTGTTATTATTATTTTCCCTTTATTTCTGTGTCTCGGGAAGCTGAGTCAAGGGGCGGCTTCCACAGGGATGTAGAGAGAACTCCTGTTTCTCTGCTCCACTATCCAAAGAGTTTCTTCATCTAGCAACTCAGCTTCCGGAGACACATTTCCTCCACACCCCGCATGCGCAAACACCCCCCCCCCCCCCCCGCGGGCTGGACAACTGGCAAGCTCAGATAACTTGAGGCAGCTGATACCCAGTCTACACTGGCTGGTGCCAAACCGCCCACGTATCTGCAGCTGAGCCAGTTCTCAGAGTTGCCCAGTAAGTGAGCGTAATGGAAGGGAGGCTGAGGCCTGACCGAAAGCGCATTCACACGGGTAGCAGCCTCTGCCCTCCAGCGCCCGCTTCTGCAGCACAGCAGGTTAGGGGAATCCAGGCTCCTCATGATTTTCGCGTCTCCATGAGAAGCTCCTCTTCTCCCAGGAAACTCATTCTTCAGCCCACAGGATGATGCAATACGAAATTACTTCCCAACTCCTATGGCATGGCAGATGCAAATACAACATAAGATGGATTTTTCCATGCCAAAAAATATTACCTACTCATTATACATCACTTCAATTAACATTTATTAAACATTTACCATATGCAAAGCTCTAGCTAAACAGTGTTAAAACAAAGATAAATAATGTAATGCATATAAAGATAATTTATCATTTATGTTAGTTGATGAGGCAAAATCTGATGTGGAGACTCTTTGAGATCAGTATTTTTAACAATTTTATTAATATATGTTAATACATGTTTCTGTGAATGAAATTTACATTCATACTAGGAAGGAGGCACCTGTACATAACATAGCTTTTTCTTTCTTTCTTTCTCTCTCTCTTTTTTTTTTTCGTTTAGTTTAGTTTAGTTTTTTTGAGCTCAGGCTGCCTTGAACTCGAGGTAATCCTCTTGCCTCTGCCTCCTGAGTGCTGGGATTACAGGCCCAGTCTTTCCTTTTTAAAATCAGTATTTAATTACAAATAAGAAAGCTACTATTGGAAAGGGAATGCAGTAGGGAATAGTTTAATCTACACAGTAGGAAAACCCTAGAAAGCTTTACATAAGGAAATGGATTTGAATTAAGCATTTAAAAGTAAGAGAACTCCAATTAGATCTGATCATTCAAGAGTTATAAACAATCTGCACAGAAGCACAAAACAGTTTCCAAACTAATCAGAAGACAGACAGATGATAGATAGATAGATAGATAGACAGACAGACAGACAGAAAGACAGATAGGTACACAGACATAGATAGATGAGAGATTGATATGCGTATTTCTGGAATAATGACAGGAAGCTGAAAGTACAGATGGATTGGTCATATGTACATATGCATTACTAAGGAAGGGGCTACTTCTGGCAATGTGTCTTTAGGTGATTTGATCATGCACATTGTAGAGTGCACTCATACAAACCTAAAAGTAACTCCGATGTGGTTGTGAGAAACACAAGTTTGTGAGGCTGCTATAGCACAGCACAAAGACTTTTTGATATATAAGTACATACTAAACTAATGACAAACATTTGGCAGAGTAAATATAAATGCTAATAAAAATTGCTTATCACTATCAGGTATATGATACTATGTATAATTTTGTTATACTTTAATACAGTGGGCAGCACAGTAAGTTTGTTTACACTAGCATCACTACAAACATTTGAGTTATGGTTACAATTCTAGGTGACAGAAATTTTTTACTCCATTGTAGTCTTTTTTTCTTTTTTTTTTTTAGACAGGGTCTCATTTTTTTTTTCATTGAAATCTTTATTGGTACATTACATATACGCATCATGATTACACTCCATAATGGGGATTGGTACCGTATAAGACACAACTTAATTCTCATTTTTTCCCATAGTCCTACCCATCCTACCACCCCCCTACATATATAAAATTTGTTTCCTTTCTTTTTTGTTATAATCTCATTATTTTTCCCCCTTCAAGACAGGGTCTCACTTTTGTAGTTCAGGCTGGTCCTGAGTTCTGCCTGGAACTCACAGCAACCCTCCTGCCTCTACCTCCAGAGTACTAGGATTACAGGCATAAGCCACCACTCCTGGCACTGTGGTATGTGGTTCTGATTGCTGGTGGGTGTGAGTCTCCACACCCGGCATTGTATGCAGTTACCGGGGATTGAACCTGGGTCCTTGCACTCGCAAGGCAGGTGCTAGAACCACTGAGCTAAATCCCGGACCCTCCATTTTATAAGACCACACCACATAGGCAGTCCACCATTGACTGCAACATTGTCCTGTCATAAGTGACTCTGTAAGTCATCTATGTTTCATCCAAATAGTAATAACATTTAAGCATTTTTTAGGCAATACAGAAGCAAAAGTCAATCTTGTCTTGCACAATACACTCTCAAAGAGGTTCCCATGATTAGGTTAATGCAGCAATGATAATCCTGAATATCACATGAATTATGGTCCATTTATATCTAAATGGACCCCCAAAACTCTCAAATATTTAGAAGTAGAGCCTCATCAGCAGAGGTAGGCGATTGGGGATGTGATCTGGGATAGCACATTCCTGTTTCGGGTCCCGCCCTTCTCTCTCTGCTTTTTGGCTGCCATTGGTTGAGCACCATCTCTCCACCATGTTCTGTGCCATTCTGTTTCTTTCCTGGAGCTGACCACGCATGAACTGAACCCACTGAAACTGTGAACTAAAATAAACCTCTTCTCCCTAAATTGTGGGTTTCGGTTATTTCATCCCAGTAATGGGAAAGTACCTAATACAAATAATTACTGGAAACAATTCCCCTAAAGCCAAGGAAAACCTCCAATACAACATCAAGTAATTTTAACTCCTAAAAGTTACTGCAACCTGTGAAAGTTAAAATCAATATAAAATTTCTGAAGAGCAATGAAATATGCATTGAAGAGCATAAACTTTTCAATACTCCAACTTTGTAGCTCCAAGCTATAATTTTATTCCAAAGAATTAGTTAGAATAGTGCAAGAACATTTACTAATAAGCATATTCTTTCACAGTTATAATAGCAGAATAGGAAAAACTATAGGCTCGGGATTTAGCTCAATGGTTCCATCGCCTGTCTTACAAGCACAAGGACCTGGGTGCAATCCCTGGTAACCACATACAATACTGGGTGTGGAGACTCACGTCCAGCAGCAACCAGTACCACATACCACAGCGCCAGGCGTGGTGGCTCATGCCTGTAATCCCAGCACTTGGGAGACAGAGGCAGGAGTACTGCTGTGATGTAAGTTTGAGGCTGAGCTCAGGGCCAGCTGAACTACAAAGCAAGATCCTGTCTCAAAAAACCTAAAAAAAAAAAAAAAAGAATAGGAAAAACTAAATAACAAACATTAGAACATGGTTAAGAATAAGAATGCACCCATACAACTGAGGATTATTCCTCTAATTTTCAAAATTAAATGTATGAAGATTCCTGAGTGACCGAGATACTGATTCCCACACAGGGATACAAATTTGAACATGTATTATAAACTTGATTATAACACAGAAGAAGAAAAATAAATAGGAATCAAAAAGAGATATTCATATGAAGAATATGAATAAAATACTCAAAAGCTTGGCATTATCTTTGAGGTTTTGATTAGACACGATTCTAATTTTTTTTGCCTATGTTATATGAGGAAAACTGCCGTTGAATTTTCTTTATAAGGGGTAAATCATATACCTTATGTAGAGAAGAGAGACCTAGTTCAACAATACAAGATATTTAGAATATAAACTCTCATTTTTTTTAGGATGATGGAAATTTCAAGATACAGTAAGTCCCTGACTTAGGAGTAAGTTCTGTTCTGAGAAAATCTTCATAAAGCAGATTCACTGGAAAGCTAACAAAGTAAATCTGACACAGTACACCTGTGAAACTTCGTAGCTCAAATGTTCATAAGTCAGTTCATAAGTACTGTTTGCTATAGTTGGGAAAAATTTGAAATTCAGAGTTGCAGTTTTCCAAATAATACAAATGATTAGTTTATGTTAACCTGGATGATAAAGAATAAAAGGGTATCTTGTACCCAGCTACTGTACTGTAGATGAATCAGGAAATTAAGTCAAATCGTTTTTTTGGCTGAGTTTTTGGAATTTTCTATATAGAGTATCATGTCATCAGCAAATAGTGACAGCTTAACTTCTTCCTATCCTATCTTTATTCTTTTTATTTATTTTTCTTATCTGATTGTTGTTGGTAATGTTTCTAATAGCTAAATCTTGGATAGCTCAAAAGCCCATGATGGAAGATGGGGTACAGAAGATGTGGGGTTGTTTTTACAAAATGGAGTATTACTCAGTTATAAAGAATGATAAATTTGAGTCATTTATACTCAAGTGGTTGTACCTTAAGGACGTGCTCAAAAGTGAAATAAATAAGACACCAATGTGTAAGTACCGTACCATTTCTGTAGTACAAAAAACTAAAAATGTAGATGATATCCAGAATATATGATAAATATTGTGAGATAGGAAGAAAATGTTCAAAGGGAAAAGGGAAAGGGTGAAGGGAAAATAAAGTATCAAAAGAAAAATCTGATAGTAAAAAAAAATGGAAACAAAGATTATGTATATAGAGGGTGGGGTGAAAGGGTGGGCAGGGGAAAAGGAAAAAATGAGATTCAAGATATGTCATATACCGGTACAAAATTTTAACATCAAATGTGATCATAACATGTATGTAAAATGTACCAGTAAATTCAATCTTAAGCAATAAAAGTAAAGAAAAAAAAAGGCACCAAAAAGGAAGGATGAAAGAGAGAAGAAGGGAAACACTGGACATAAGATAGGTAATGAGGTCCTGAGGAAGAAGTTCTAGTATTTCACAGTGTGAGATGCCTGCAAAACCTTCTAAAGTTTACATATATTATTTGTATTCATTGCTCATTGTGTGATAGAGTGCAATTTTGTTCTTTCATCCTGTTAAAATACACATACAATACAGAATGGCCTTCTTTGGGGGGAGAATAAGGATAAGCATGAGAGTATTCCATAAAAGCACTCACCAGAAATTTTAGGATTCTACAGATAGTGAATATCTTTGGAATGTTTTCCCAGATCATAATGACGCCCTTCCTGCAAGAGCTACCATAACTGCCTCTCTACTTATGTGCACTGCACATGCACATCAGGAGCAAACTGTAAAGACAAGAAACACTGCAGTACTGTCAGGAACGACATCCACACTCCGTGTCATAGCTGACTGGTCCAGTGGCAGGTAAATCCCCCAGTGAAAGGCTCAGGCTCTGGACTCACAATGAGAGTTAGACTGAGATGCTAACCAACCACTTAGCAGAGAAAATAAGAGAGTTGGAGTATGGAGTGAAGTAAGCACAGAAGAAACAAAACAACGTAGGCACGTGTGGGGAGGATCTAAAAAGGAAAGTGGGTCACAGAGAAGTCGGTCGGGTTACTGTTCTGAGTTTAAAATTCCCTATAAAATTAAGGATTTTTTTGTTTTGTTTTGTTTTTATTCCTGAAACTTACATTTTTCAATGTATTCTACTGTTTCTTAACTTTCTCTGAATATTTTATTTTGTATATAGATTCAATTTAACATAATTATTTGTATTTGCATGTTTTCAGAAATATGATTTTATTTTTATAATTAAACAAATGATCTGAGATCATTTTGGAGGTTTATAATTCACTGTATGAATTAATTCTGATGATATTTGTTGGGCTTTTTCTTACTCATTTCTGTTATTTAGCCTAATAGTGAAGTCTGAGGAATCTCAAAATAAATAGATATGAGTTATTCACCTGCCAATGAAGTCATAGTTGTAAGAATTTGTAATAAAAGGTGGTAATGCAACCTAGCAGTATGTCAGTCTTCTTATTGGTAAAACAGCAATACAAATGATGGATTTAGGGAGACTTGAATAAGAATAGAATACTGTTTATACACAAAATAAAATCTTATAGATAATAAGCTCTCCAAACACAGCAGCCACATTGCTAAAAACCATTACATTCAAATGTCCTAAAGTATACAAAATAATGGCTCCCCAAAGAGACGCATATTCTAATCCCCCAAACCTACAAATACAGCTCTGCATGACAGAGAACTGTGATGGAAACTAAGAAAGAAAAACACCGCGGCATTATCCAAGTGGGCCCACTGTAGTCACAAGCATCTTCCTAAGAGGAAAAGTAGTAGGAAGAGAGGTGGCACTGGAAGCAAGACATATAAATGATACAAAAATTTAGGAAATAGGTAGCTGGAAGCTAGAAATGACAAGGAAATGGCTTTTGCCTCAGAGCCACAGGAAGGAGTATTCCTGCAAACAATGTGATTTTAACCCAGGACACTGACTTCAGACTGTTTAACATCTAGAACTGTAGGATATTAAATATATATATATATATATATATATATATATATATATATATATGTAGGCTGTTTTAAAGCACTAATTTTTTAATAATTTGTCACAAAAATCATAGAAAACTAATAATCTTCCTACCTCATCCCCGCAGCACACACCGTATCTACTCCGGATGCACTTTCGTCAGAGATGAGTCAGACACTGATAACTAGTTCTGTTGATGCAAACTAAGCAGTCAGGGATCTGAAAGGTAATCTGAGTGTTAACGCTTCCTGTAGAACAGGCCATATTTTCTCATGAAAATGGAGCTGTGACTGCTTTTCTGTCTCATCAGATGGGGACAAGTGGAAGGCCGTAATTAGTACCTTAAAGGTATTTAGGACATTCAGTGTTTTAAGTGATGTAAGAAATCATCTGCCTTCATCTATAACTATAGTGTGTCACTTCTTCCTATGTTTTTTCCTTGCATTTTTGAGAATTGAATGCCTTCAGAAATCAGCGGAAGCAAGGCTTTTTCAAACTGAGAAAACAGACAGTACCATGAATAATAACTGTAAAGATATTTGAAAAGTCAAAATTATTCAGCTTAAAACCCCAACAGATACTATCACTGTAAGCTGATTCCATGCACTTTCACACATTCCTTAAATGCTGAGCAACAGAATTTGAAAAGGGGAAAATAGGCCCTCAAAATACTTTGTCAAAGATTTCTAGACCTGTTTTCAAGAGGAGCTAACCTGGACCTTCCTCCAGAGCCCCCACCTTTACATACTGTGGCATATTTTGTACTGCATTGCTTTATTCTGAACATTAATACACACTGACTAACCATAATGCATTAGGTGCCAATACTTTACTTTGATTATCCATTGCTTAATTTTTCAAAATTCAAAATTTCTTTTCATTCCTCCTTCTCTCTTTTCTTGTATAACCATTAAGTTTTGTTAATCTTTAGATACTTAGTTAAGTTTGTTTTAATATTGCTTAATTATTTTCTATTGTTAGTGGAGGTACACTTGTCATACAGTAGATATTTGCTGTTTTTCAATGCTTGGCTTGTCTTAGTACCAGTCGTATTATAAAAATAGATCTCTTCTCTACAGTCAAGCAGGATATATTATTGGTTCTCATGGTAGGTCAATATCTGGTTTGTCTCTGATGCTTTTATTGCTTCTGATTTTCATGCTATTGCCAGTGCCATAGTTGCTGCTGGTAATGAGTTTTCTCAATGTCCCAATATATGGATTACCTTCCTGTCATTAACAGTACTGTGGCCCAATCCCAGAGAACTGGATATTGGGCCAACTAAACTGCATCTTCTTCAGCCAAATTAATTGAAGTGGTCAGATCCTGGGACAGAAGCAAAGACCTATAGTTATCCATGCCAGGAGTGCATTGCTGAAAAGTAGATGCTGAAGAGAACACACTAGCAGCACAGCCTTTAAACTGTAAGTGCAGGCCGAGATTTAGCTCAGTGGTTCCAGTGCCTGTCTTACAAGTGCAAGGACCCTGGGTTTGATCCCCTGGTAACCACATACAATACGGGGCGTGGAGACTCACGCCCAGCAGCAACCAGTACCACATACCACACAGTGCCAGGCGTGGTGGCTCACGCCTGTAATCCCAGCACTTGGGAGACAGAGGCAGGAGGATTGCTATGATGTGATTTTGAGGCTGAGCTCAGGGCCAGCCTGAACTACAAAGTAGACCCTGTCTCAAAAAAAAAAAAATTGTAAGTGCACGCATGTCAGTACAAAACAATCAAAACCAACAGAAACGTGAGAAGACAAGACAGCAAAATGCCTTGCAAGACTCCCAGTTATCTCACAGCTGATCCAAGAGCATCAAGGGGGAGGAAATAAAAAGACATATATTGGGCTGGGGATTTAGCTCAGTGGTTCCAGTGCCTGCCTTGCAAGTGTAAGACCCTGGGTTCCATTCCAAGTAACCACATACAGCAATGCTGGGTGTGAAGACTCATGCTCACCAGCAATCAGAACCATATACCACAGTGCAGGGTGTGGTGGCTCATGGCCTGTAAGCCTATAATCCCAGCATTCAGGAGGCAGAGACAGAAAGATTGCTGTGAGTTCAAGGCTGAGCTCAGAGCCAACCTGAACTCTCAAAAAAAAAAAAAAAAAAACAAAACCCCCTCCCAAAAAAAAAAAAAAAAAAAAATACACACACACACACACACCCCAAAATTACTTAAAAAGATAACAGAGGAGATGAAAAACAGGTCCTTATAGAGCTCAAACAATATGCAATTGAACATATAAGGACAAAATAAACAGACTGATTAATGAGTTTACCCAGAAAACCCTAACAAAATGCTAGTGATATGTTATATACAAGGACCATCTCCCCAGCAGGAAGGTAATCATTAGGTAATATACATCCTACTAAAAAATAAAAATTAGAAAATGTTAAATTGAATTTATAACCTCAGCCCCATCTCTCAAGGACAAAAATTATTAATAGGAGATTCATATATCTTCATAACTCTTTCTCATCACCTATAAATTATTCATCCAAATGTAAGTTTTTCTAAGTCAGTAACACAGAATGACCTCATTCATTTAATAACTATTATATTTCATATCAAATCCATACTTAGTGTATACATTTATATATAATATAAATACCTTTATTATACTGAATGGTATTTATATATATTATATAATATTTAATGATCTATTTAATAAAGTACAGTATACCATATAGAAGCAAAAATGTAGGAACTGTGAAGAGACTCAAAATGTCTATAGACTGTGTAAGCAATAAAGACACTGTAAATCATCATTTCATTAACAAAATGTTGCTGATGTATCCAAAATGGATGAGATTGATTAGTGGTTTTTTCCCAAAGAGTTACTCATCCCACTTACATGGGTATTTTTATCTGTATAATAGGCAATGACTTACTAAAGAGATGAGAAGTCATCTGTATAGTATGAATCATTTATGTATGAAAGCTAGGAGGACGGAGTGTAACACCCATCAGGCAAGAGTACTATAAGCAAACATCTACACTGATTTTGTACAAAACTCTAAAGAAAGAACTTCTTAATCATAAGTCTTTCTCAAAATGATTCCTATGACTTTTATTTCATCTCAAATCCCTGCTATAACAAAGTTTTGCAATAGGTATGTGAATGTTCACTACAGTGTTCAGGCCCTTTTCTCGGTGGTTGATATTTATCTCCACCAAATTAAAGGAATATACAGAGAGATACCTTATTCAGCACATCCCTATCAAATCTCAAAAAAATAAGTAGGTGGAGAAGATCGCACTCCATAGTGGGAATTCCCTGAACCAGACCTGACGTGCCTGGTTACTTTATTATCTCCTTCATAAAGACATGATTGTCATATGCCTCAACCACCTCTCTGAAGATTTTGATAAAATATTTTAACATAAAATCGCGCTTTAGCTGCTGTTCTCGCTACTTTGGTGTTTTCGCTTATTTTTGCAGTGGAGCTGGACGGAGGTGAGTTTCGATCAGTTTATCTGTGGTGCTGGTATCTGGGTCAGTGATGGTTCATTCAGAAGGACTTTTAGCTCTGAGAGTATTACTAAGTTCATTTATTTGGAAGACACTTTTGTAAAATGATTCAAAACAGTAAATCCTAGAAGAGCTTTCTACATTGTGAAATTGGTCCCATTTCTAAAGGAAGCCATAATTCGGCAGTATGTTTACAACTATTGTGTTTGTTATGAGGCATTTCTAATTACGCTTGCATATGAAAAATAGAACTGTAAAAGTTAATTAAAAGAACATATTCACATTACCTAATCTGTTAATATCACAAATATATAAATAAATCATAACAAATTAAAAGACACACTACATACAGAGAATTTTTCCATATAGGTGCTATTGTTCAGTGGAGTTCTTTATCAGTGAATTGTGTATATCACACTTGATTCAAACTAGTTATAGGATTTTCCTTTTACCTATAAAATAGTTCCATTCATTATATGTTAACAAAATATAGAATTTTTAAATATTTTATTTTTAAAAGCTATGAAAGTTTGATTCACATGTGGCACAAGTTTTCTATTTTATAGCAAATTTATCATTATTCTAAACAGTGAATTGTATTTTTTTCCAAAGGCCTTTCTGATGATTAAGTGGTGCTAAACTTATCTTAGAAGGACATGAGCAATATTGAAATGTATGTTATTTTGAAGAGAACACCTGATTAAAGATGACTCTCCAGTTATTTCATTTGTAAAATAGGAAAACGATATTTCATAATATTTAGCTTCCTGACATTAAAGGCTTTATGCAAATCCTCAGTCCTTGGAATCTTCCATTTACATTTCAACACATTTCACTGGTTGACATTTAAAGTCTCTACGAGCTCATGTGGTATTTTCGGTCTGACTGTCATTTCTCTGAGGCCTCATAGCAGATTTTCCTCAGGAATAAAGCCCACTAACCTGACTAATACCACCAAAAGCACAGGAACTCATTAAATCTAAGTAGCCCTAATAAACCAAGTCAGTAATCCCTTAAACTATTTTTCTTCCCAGAAAACTTTTGTTCATACTGATTTAGCTTTGATGAAAGGTCATCCAGAATTATTTTCGACTGAGCTATTTCAAAGAAACAGTCTCAATTAAAGCTGCCTAAACCACTGTTTCATTCCTCCCTCTTTGAAATAGGATAAATTTTAACTGTTAAGGATGATCTTATTAACTTTCAGAATTCCTTTTCGTTTCCCTACAATTTAGCCCATCTATTATTTTCTGGAGTTTCTGTATTTGGCCATTTTCCATTCCAACTCACCTCCACTGTATCCATTACTACAATCAGCTCTATTTTCCTTTTCTTATTTTGAGCACATTTTGTTCTGTCTCTCACTTACTTAAGACATGTCTGTTTAAATCCTGCTCCCCTCAGATCCTCAGATTCCAAGTGCTCACATTTAGGTCTTCCTAACCCATTGTCATCTTCCACTTAAGTGTCTCAAAATCTTTATCATACTAGCCAGGAAATGATACATAATAAAAATAATAGTAATTAATGTACTTCATGACTTTAATGTGTGTTAAATTCTCTAATAAGTGCTTTCCATTCCCTTTTTATGCTAGATGAATGACTGGGTAGATAATTGGTAGAAGTTTCAAAGAACAGACTAGACTGAGGAGTGAGTAGATTACAGATATGCATAGGATTCTCAGCATTTTCTCCTTCCTGTGTTCTGAAAACACTCACACCTCACTTGGATTTGTTGAGATTTCAGTGCTATTCTCTAAGCCTAAACCAACATTCCTGTCATGCAAGCCTTTTATACTAACCTATTAGAATGCAATTGTGATACAGATGTGACTTTTGAGAAACAGCTAGTGATATGTAGCTTTTAGTCTTTGAAGAGGGAAGAAAGTGAATTGTTTTACAAAGCTCTAAACTACTGTGTGTATAGACAACACGCTCTAAAATCCTAACCAGGAAGAAGTGCCCTGGTAGCCTGGACCTGAACCATACTACAGTCACAGTTCCAGAGGCTGTGAGGAAAGGAGATGAAGCTGTAACCACTGGAAATACAACGCAGTGGTTTCACGTTTTTAAAAATGAGAATAGGGTCTCTAATATGAGCCAGTCACTGGTGAATGTAAATGGATCCCTGCTTTCTCCATAACTTGATGTCTCCACTCGAAGTGACTATATTAAGAGTACTCCTAGTTCTTTACTTATTTTAGTGCCAGAACTGAATGAAGTCTTGACTGAGTTATTAACTCCTGATGCCAAATCACTCTGTTGGCCATTATCTTATATCTTCAAGAGCAAACAGGAATAATGAGCTTCTAAAGTAATAATGTGAGAGAATATTTTTAATTACTCTATTTCTCAAATTTTTTTTCTAAAATTTTCTAAAGTTACATTTTCCTTAATATCAATGGTAACAAAGTTGGCAAAGTCTGCTATTAGGGAAAGTCCCTCGAAAATGTTGTTAGATCCTGACGTTAGAAAACCTGAAGGAGAATAACCTACTGGCAGATAATGAGAAGATAGTTTTTCTACTCACGTCTTAAAAGAAGGTAAAGAAGGTACACACGCGGAGAGGACATGAAAGGGAGAAGATATTGCTACATGCACATGTTTATCTAATTGAATCAGCATCATCACCCCCAAGGAAAAGATGGCAAGATCGTCAGGGGATGAATGAGTACCCGGGCTTTGTGGGCAGTGTCCTGGGTTCATAGTCCAGCAATTCCACTTTCCAAAGTATGACGTGGTCAGTTTAGCTCTGTGCAAGTCACTTCCTCATCTGCCTGATGGGAATGGTAATGGTGTGCATCTCACAGGGTGGTTGTGCAGTTAAAATGAGTTAATTTAAGTGAGGCACCTCACCAGTGTTTGCTTTATGAATATCATTCTCTTTATGACTGTCATCATCATCATTTTATAGATCAGAATACTAAGACTTAAAGATACGGCAAATAAATTACAGGGATGGATGTCTATACAACCATCAGACTGCAGGCTATGACACGGGCTGATGTTAGCTTTTCAGTGATTTTTTTTTTCTCATAAGCATTCTTGAATGTTTACTTTAAGGAATATTTAGTACAATAAGTATAATTACAAATAAGTAAAGGAAAAATTATAAAATTAAAATCATGCTGAACCCCACCACAAAGGTAACTACCTTTTGGAATATATTCATCAAATATTATTATCATGGAAATGTTCATACATAAATGATTAAAGATTTAAAATTATGATGACTGCATAATATTACATTATGTAGCTATACTATAATTCATAGTGTTTTATGAGGTTCAGTCCTATTTTTAAAATATGTGACAAATATCCCCATATGAATACCTGTGTGTATTTTTAGGATACCCAGAGGATCCTTATCTTTAGGATAAATTTATCAGAGTAGAATTGCCAGGTTGAAGATTGTACATGCTTGTTAGATGTTTTTGACACATATTACACGACAGTTGTTAAATGAGCCATATCACTGTGAACTTTTAAATTTACACCATAATATGAACTCTCATGATTTTTCCAATTTTATGATTGTAAGAAATCTTTTAATGTAGATATCAGCTTAATAAACATAATTTTAAGAACGTACCAAAGAATGCATTGGATGGTGAGTATTGGGTAGTATGTTCTCAGTCAATGAAATAATGATTATGTTTGCTCAGATATTCAGGAATACAGTGTGCAATCAGCCATTGTGATATGACTCATCTTCTACATACACTTTGTGTAGTATCAACATAATCACACATCTCTAACACATTTTGTCAAATGGTGCATTATATTATTTGGAGTGGTGACTCTCAGTCCTACTCAATCTTAAAGTCAGTCATATGGAAATCTTTGCGAACCAAAGAACAGCCTGCCTGGGCACAGACTTTTAAAAGCTCCCTAGCCAATGCTACTGTGCAGCTAAGTTCTTACACTTCCCAGGATCTGCACCGGACTGGACCATTCATTAGTGTCTCCAAAGGTAGGAATAAGCAACGGCACTCCCTGAAGCTCCACTCGGGACGACCATGTGCAGACCAGGATAAGAACCACTGAAAGAAATGTTGAGGTCTTTCCTGAATCTCACTCATTTCACAGGTGGGGATTAAACAGGCCCCATTGCTCATAATCTTGTCCACAATTAAATGGTCGATATTATTCTGTTAGAAGACAGTCCACATTTAGCATAGGGATTCAAAATGCAGAAGAAACATTTCAAAAGGCAAAGACATATTTATGACTTATGAAAATAGGGCATCTTAATCTTCCAGAACAGCTAACAAATCAAAAACATTGCTTCCACGCTGTGGTCAAATTATTTATGGAGTCATCCAGCCACATCTTTAGATAATAATGAAAGGCCTTTGAACTAAATCTAGGGAAGCTGTAAGATGAAGAATGTTATGCTCCTGAGGGGTCCTAGGCCCCAGTTATTGGTCCATCAGTATCGTAATGGCTTGAGTTTAACAGAATGCAAACAATAAGAAAAGAGAAGATACATCTTCAGAGGACTGACTGTTCTGTGCTGAGTTTCCTGTACAGAAAAATCAAAGGACTTGCAACTAATTGTGTGCAAAAGTCTTGGGTGGTGATGCCAACAAAAGCACTGGACAGTGTGTCTGCTCAAAGCAAAATACACTGAATTATGTATTCAGCAAATCCTTATTATCAAAACCTCAGTCATGGGAGCTATTTCCCTTCTAGCTAAGCTTCAGGAGGCCTTTCCTGTGAACAGAAAGTCTGGCCTGTTAAACACAGAGCTGCAAGACAGAGCCACAGGTGGTCATGAGTTGGCAAGTGATAAAACATCAGCTCTCTAAACACAGTAAAAAAAAAAAAAAAAAAAGGACAGGATTTTCCATCTGGTTTTCAATGCATACAGAAAGCACAGAAATTTTTCTTGGGGAAAATAGATTTACATTCAAACGTAAGCCAAGACATTTCTTATTTCCCATATTACAAGCTCAAATTTAATATGTGAGAATTTTTTAATGTAAAATAAGTGATTTAAAAGTTCCTTTAGCTTTTATTCTGTTAAAACTCATCAGTGATATTTGTAGTCTAAGCTTAGGCAAATGACGTTTGGAATGTGTGTACTAAGAATTTCTCAAGTACATGGGTAAACTTCCCCTTCTGTTCCACTGCCTGCCATAATATGCAACTAATGGGATGTTCACAGGATGATATTAACCTAACAATACCGATTTGTGCACTCATTCCCTCATAACTGTGATTTCTTTATCAATTAGTCTGATTTTTCCTATGTTCGTAGGATCCTCATGTAAACCCAAAATTTATTGCAGCTACCACTTTCTAATGTTTACCTATATTATGTTCTGTACATAATCCCAAATCAACACTGCTTCATCTCCTATTAATCATCAAAATGAATATAGACAGGTATGAATTGCATACTTGATGAAGAGCATGTGAGCCAGCCCCTAGCACCTGTATCTGGAGGTTATTTACTACTTTTGTTCCCTAGGATCTTAAATTCCAGCCCTAGCTGCAATATCTGAGGACTAAGACTAATGCAAGGGAGGCTGTTATTATATCAATTAACCCAGTGGCAAAATTTCAGAGCTCTCTTTCCTCTGACCATATAAAATAAATATTGTATAACGTATTGTCTTGAGTTGTTAAGATTGAGTGAACGAATGAACATGAAGGCATTTTTAAAAGGCACATAATTGATATTTTTGGTGTCATAAAATAATTTTCATATTTTTTAAAAAATGACCTTACAGCCATGCCTAAAATCCCAGCACTCAGGCAGCTGAGGCAAGAGCATATGGCAGGAGAATTGCTGTGAATTCAAGGCCAACACAGGCTATGTAGTGAGCTAAAGGGGAGCCTAACCTACATAGTGATAGTCTATCTCAAATAATAACAATAATAATAATGGAATTCTAAAAAATTACCATATAGTTTAAAGAAAACAGTATAAGTTGATCTAATGTACACTTAAATTTAAAAATTCATTCTTATACTCACACTGATGGTCATTAGTCTTTTCCTGTATACATCTAGTGGTAAGAGCTCTTTATATCTGAAAGCAACACATTTCAGTCTTAATGTGCATTTCACCATGATAGTAAATTTAATGTATCATCTCTGATATAGTGGAAAAGTTGACAAAATTTTATCACAAAGATATGGAGAAAGCAAAATGAAGTAAACTGTTTGTTCTTGTTTGTCATTAACAAAAGAAAGCCAATTTAATTATGTCTACAAGTCCTATATAAAACAATAATAACAAAAACTAGTAAAAGTCAGACCGCATATTCTGTTCTAATACTTTGATTCTAAACTTTGAGATATTAGAAGATCCATCTTGAGGTACCTTCTATATTCAGCAAATCTAGTTTTAACTGTAGAATAATTAGAAAGAAAAATGACAGGAATATTAAGAGATTGTCTTATTTACTTTCTTGTTTCTGGAACAAAATATCTGACACCCACAAATCAAAGGAAGAAAAGTTTATTTTTAGCTCACACTTTATATAGGCTTTGGTCCACTGTCAGCTACTCCTAAGACAACGTTTCACAGGAGAAGGGAAACAAACAGCCACAGAACTGCAGGCAGGAAGTAGCAAGACTTCCTTCCTCTTTCCTTTTCTATTCCATCCAGGCTGCAAACCTGTGACACCCACACCCAGCGTGGGCCTTCCCTCCTCCATAAATCCATCATTACTCTCAGATCTATACTAAACCAACCAGTGGACCAATCTAGTAGCCACCCATAATTTAGTCCACACACCTATGATCCAGCCACTCCCACAAGCCTCCCCTATGAGCACATGCAGCTTCTGAGGGGCATCTAGATATGAACCATAACAGAGATCACTAGGGACAGAGCCCAAAAGGAATTTTTACATGATTATGACTATCAAAGATTACAGCCAATAGCACATAAAAATGTGCTCAACACACTAATCATCAAAGAAACACAAATTAAGGTATAATTATATATCAAGAAACAAATTTAACAAGAAAACAATTGATAATACAAAGTAATTGTGTAGAACAAATGAAAATCCTGCATGTATAGTGAGCAGGAGTGACAATGGATACAAACTTTTTTAAAAAATTGTTTGATTTTATATATTAAAACTAAAAATACTGGGATCTAGCAAGTCCAGGACTGCGAGTATACTCAACAATGACCTCTTTTTCCTTCAACAGACATGCACAGATATGTAGATAGTTTTATTTGTAATTGTTCAAAATTGACTCAAATGTCCATCGACTGTAGAATGATAAATTGTTGAATGTATTTATGCCGCCTAATAAGGAAAAACAATGACCTATTTATACACACAACTTAATTGAGTCTCAGAGACCTACTGTTCATGGGGAGAGGAGAGATAACTTCAAAAGAGGAAATAATATATAAACCCCTTTACATGAGTTTCAAATATAGGGAAAATTACCTCTTGATGGTAAGGGTCATAAACAATGGTGCCCTTTGATTAGGGTGACACAGAGAGAAGCATAAGGGGGCCCTTCTAAGCTGCTGGAGCTGTTTTATATTGGTATCAATATAGAGAGCTATCTGTATGCTAGCTACACACATCTTTATTGATAATAATTAATCATCTGGGGTTTTTTAGCTTTGTGCAGTGACAGTATCATAGCCAATGAGGTTTATCCAAGGCATGATTATTGCTAATTGTATATTTTTAAATTGTGCATGGAAAAAAACTACCAGTAGAAGTATATAGCTTTAAAATAGCATATCCTAAAATATAATTCATCCAGTTAGGAAGAGTTGCCAAGAACTTAATTTGAATTAATTGCTGTGTTTGCAGAAGGGATGTTCTATAAGTATGTATGTGTCTTGGCAAAAAGAAAGTATACTTAGCTCTTCTAAATGTCCCTGTGTTTGCTTAAAATAAGAGCTTATGAAAATGAGTTGGCATGTTTCTCATTGATGAAGCACTCTTCAAATATAAATATATTTTAATAGCGATTATTTTATTTACTACTAAGCCAAATTAGATATGACCTAGAACAACAAAGAAATTGAATCGAGAAGGAGTGGCCTTTCAGTTTGTGGAATTCTAAGTAAAGTTTTACTCAAAATGACTTGTTCTATATACATCCCTTGAAAATGGACTTTTATAAAAAATGTGGCCACTCAGCAAAGGACTTTAAGACTATATGCCCAACCACCAGGAACTCAGGGACCTGAACTTTCAAGTCATCCCAATGGGACATGTTCTGAAGAATTGTATTAATGGCCCCAAAAGACAGATCTCTTGGAAGGGTCCATCCTACCTACCAGATCGTGTCTCTGGAAATTCAGAACAGCTGCACCTACAGTTGAGAGAGCCTAGAAGTACCAGCACTGTACATAACCTTTCACTTACTCAAATTATCCTAATAGCCTCTGCCTCTTATTGGGAATTACTGAATGACTGAAAATAAAAATTATCTTGCTTTTCTGTTGTTAGGTGAGAACAAAAGGAAAGAACACTGCCGAGAACATCTAGGATGTTAAAATCCATCAAAGAGGAGGGTAGAGAAAGACTGAAAAACTCTGATCCCTTCCACATTTGATTGAAGAAAAAGAAAAAGTAATTGGGTAAAAGAGAAGGAAAAGATTCCTTACAGAATTGTCTTTTATTGTGACACCTTGACATTACCAAGTAGAGCTGTGAGAAAGAGGACAGCACTTCTGAGAAAGGTGCAGAACATGCTCCCGGGGAGGGGAGTTGTGTCACCCGTCACACTTTAGCAAGCTCAGGCTCCACAGAAAGTGAGCTCCATGGGTCTCCACTCATCCTGCGACACTGTCCACTTTCAGAGCCTTGACTCTGTGAAGCTGATGCCTGCCTCTGCCCTCCTCTGTGATCTCTGCACTCTATGCCCCACTCACACGTTTGTGGGGGAAGGGCTTAACATTAGAAAAGCTCAGTGCCAGGGACTGTTTCCTGTTCCCCTGGGTGCCGGGGAGCAGGAAGACGCTGCTTTGGGGATGACTCAGACACATTTCAGGTACTTTGTACCTTGTCCCTATGATTACTACACTGTGATACAATAAAATAATTATACAACCCACCACAGTACAGACTCAGCAGTGGCCCTGAGCTTGCTTCCTACAACTAGAGAGACCCATCTGGGTGAGTTGGGAGACAGTGACACCCAAAGTGTGTAGCCTAGGTCCAGTCTACCCTAGAATCTCATATGACTGCCAGCACCAGTCCGTGTCCAGGGATCTGGGGACCCTGGGCCCTGAGATACAGGGAAAATCTTTTATTTAGAGTTTAGTCTAAATCTTTTGTTTTTATTCAATCAACATTTATTGATACTTTTTATTCTACTATGTACAAAATACTATCATAGATCCAAGAAAAAAAGACATAAAGGGAAAGAAAAGATTCTTTGAAAGAATCACTCTGACATAAGATATTCTCACCAGATTTTCTCATCTTCAGTTGCTAGGCACCTTATCTAGTCGTATGTCATTTAAAACGTGGGGCAAACATCTTTCTCTATGAGGTAAGCCCCATTTCCTTGGCATTTCTTTTAGTAACATTATATTTCTATATCTAGATAACTATACAAAGAGCTACAATTTATATCCTTATAAAATATTTCTTTGTATTCTGATTTGCAAAACACATTCAGATTGAGTTCTTTATGCTATTTATCACCATGAGACCCATTATTTTGACCCTTTATCAAGATTACCTATGATATCTTTCTTCTGGAAAATGTGAAAAATGTGAGAATATTGGAAAAGAGGAGATGTCTAAAGAGAGGGAAAACTTTTGGTGGAAATGTCTCACAAGTGATGCATTTGAATGATTTTTCCCCCAGATATTCACTACATTCATGTGTGCAGGTGCTCTAGAAAAGACAATGAATGTCTTTAAGTACTTTCTCATGAATTACTTTATAAAATGATATTTAATTACAGAGGCAAACAATAATGAAAAGAATGCATATATAATATTTTGTCGAAGAAGTCATTTATTTTTCAAAAAGTAGGTTTATACAGGTTTTACATCATAGCTATTGAGCCTACAAGTGCTTTGGTTCTGTATAAGAAAGAAGAAAATTGTTCAAAGGTCTCACACTTCTCCTATTTATTAATACTGTTTAATGTCAAAGGTACAATAGACTAAATGAAATTTGCTGTTTTAGAGCAAAGTACTTTCCAGGTAAAATTTAAATACAAGTAATAACCCAAGTGAAAATTTACTACAAGCTGATCTCCTTTTAGGGCTTTGGAACTCCAAATATAGGCTCTGGATAGAGGGTGAAAAGGTCTGAAAAGAAACCCAGCAAGTCACGGTAACAGTTGTCTTGGGAAGGGAATAAAAAGAGTGTCCATCCAGGGACTGTGGCTGGACTTCATCTGTAGTAAAGAAATCACATTATTTTAATTCAGGGAAATCTTAAGTGTGACAATAAAGTTTTACCTTCATTAAATAGATAACTCATAACTTCAATTTTCCTGTTATGCTGCCCCTACTGTATTTGGAAACCATTCACCTAGAAAACCCATGTTAAGGAAAGATAATATTCAGGCAGATGAATAATTGTGTTTTTAATATTAACATCAAAATAAATATATAATTTTTACTACTTTTTCATTCAACTGTAAAATACAGACTTTTCATTTCTGTAATATTTTAAATTGTGACCTATTTCTCATGTACTTTCTAAGGAAGGAAATATACATGAAAATATTTATAATATGGAAATAGTTCTGGAATGTAATATCAGTAAAAGAAAAACATGATATAAACTACATTTGTAGAAGTTCTATATTTCTTGATTGAAAGACACTAATTTGTCTTTAAACTTTCAAATAGATTACTTGAAATCACAAAACAACACACTACTGCTTTTAATACTGTGATAATATCTCAAAGACCAAGTTAAGAACATAGCATTTTTTCAACACTGATGAAACTGAAAAGAATAATCAAAAAAAGAACTTGATCTAAAATGTAACTAGTTTTGGAAAATTGAAGCTATGAGTGATCCAATACTTGATCAATATGCTACTAGTTTACCCATGTCAATACCATGATGAGAAGGCAATAGTGGGAGCTTTGAGTATGATCAAATGCTACTATGACATCCTAACTGACCCTGTAGTAAAAGGATGGTACTATCCTTCTGCTCTGCTGATTTTACTTAATGTGAAACTTAGAGCAAACACCGATGCACAGTCCTCTGAATTTGGAGATTAGACTTCAGAATATTTTGTAATAATAGTTTAAAGTTCATGGTCATTTAAAAAATTCAACTGATAGTAAATTTCCATGGAATGATTTCTTATATATTACAAGGCTATTCTTTGCATGATGTATATTTTTTAAATTATCCAGCTATTTATTTTATATTTATATGTTTATTAATCAATTTAAGTAGGTTTAATACTACTTTCAAATATCATAAAATATCATACTTATCATATTTAGGTTTTAAGACAAAGTTATTCTAGAGTACAATGGTAAAATTATATCTGGAATGTAATGATTTGTTTACTAGGAAGCCACAGTTAGCCTTACTCACAACTTTGGTGATTTTAGCCTCTCATAGACAAGGTTAAATATCTCACTATGAAGTAATTGCAAGTGTTCATTAGGGCAGGACATTGTAAATGTTATAAGTAGTAAACACAAATGTCATTTATATCAAATTGATAAGATGCAATTACTGTGCCCATGGATAACTTTCTCATGCAAAAATGTCTTTGATACATGTGTATGGGCCATTTGTTTCTACATAGGGATGACATGACTAATACAAGTGACACAAATTCAAAAGGATACCTTACATGTTTCCAAAAAGTTACCATTTTCCCCTTAGAAAATTGTTTCTAGTCCTTAGCAAAATAAAAAATCACTTTAAATATCAAGTTCTGAACACTTTGTGTAAGTGTCTTTATTAACTCCGTGGAGGGCAGAGTAACAATTTGAGGGGGAACTGGCTAAAATTTGGTGGCTTTTAAATACAATTTGTGCCAATTCCAGATCTTTGATGGGTAAATATTTGCTACTCAAAGCATCATTTGAGAAATAATAACAAGTGTCAGCCCTTATTTCAAAACATAATCTCCAAATAGGACAAAGACCTCTAGAGAACAGTACCATACAACTAGTACTAATCATTAGAAAATCTCTGCTAATGTAAAAAGAGAAGGAAAATACAGCTTTAACAAAAATCTATTAGAACAGAATGGATAGGATTTCAATTTACTTAACTACCACCAACTTATCTTTACTTGCCATGTACTGTATATTAATTTTAAATAGTAATTTATACTGAAATTAAGGATTACTCAACTTTATAACATACTTTTTTCTATAAATATGTAAATTATAAAACACTTCTTAATAGGTATTTGTTGCCCTCCATAGATTAAAATGAAATTACCTGGAAAGAAAGTCAAAATGATAAATGACCAACCGTGGTTAAATAATGTAATAAATCCACCAGCTGCTAAGAAAATAGAAGAGTTTCCATTTTTAGCAGGATAAGAAATCAAGACTACAGGTTTGCAAATTTTCAGCAAACATATTCATGACATTATGGAAAGCTTTTTTTCTGTCACTCACAAAAAGAATATGTTTAGGATGTATTTAGATCCCTTATATCCATCGCCCTTTCTGTTCTCCCATCACAGAAAATCACCTAGGAATCGCCTCAAAGTTATTTTCCTGTAGCTATTTGTCACCTGAGCCTTGACAATACATTCAGTTCCTAACAAAACTCATCTGGATAGAGAAAAACGTCTTAAAACAAAACTCAGATGCGGAAAAATCATGTTATCCAAGTTCTTCTTTGCCTTGGACTTCAAAGGATTCCTATGTTGCATACAGTTCTTGGAGTACAAAAGAAAAGAAGGATTTGGCCAAGAGAACAGAAGGACAGGATCAAAGTACAAGGCTGCAGAACGTGCTTGTGCAGTCAGAGCTAGGCTGAGCTCACAGAACAAAATCAGATTTACTCAGTCTTGGATAAACTGACTAAGGAAGCAAGCAATGCTTAATATGTTTTAAGAAAACATATTAACTTAGGTAGGCATAAAGATATATTTTTTCTATTCATTCAAAACCAAGTAAACTAACAGATATTTTTGAATAATGCAATTTTCTTTTTATTATTAATTTTGAATGTGAATTAATTAATCATTCAAATATGCCTGGGGCAAAAAATTCAATGTAGATTTGTGTAGATTTTAAAACAGACCAGCATTGTACATATGAAAGGTACAGCCTGCCTTAAGTATAATTTACCATACTTATTTAATTTTAATATGCAATATATTTAATATTACAATAATTCTATCATTCAAAATATTTTTAATTCTTATGAAATTTTAGTAACCTTCTCCACAAAATCCTATGATTCTATAAAAGTGTGTCAAAGGAATGTTACCTGGAGAAAAAAACATTTCAGCTAGTCTTGTAGCAAAAGGTTAGTTACTAGAGAGATACAATAAGGCAAAAATTACCCTTTAAACAAAACAAACTCTCGAGAAGGTCCAGGTCTTCCTTAAATAGTACTGTTTAATCCTAAAGGAACCAAGGCTGTGATTTCAGCTTCCACAGTGAGCATATGGAGCTACTGTACATTCCTCATCCTCCAGGAGAAGAACTCGGGATTCTCATCTATTTAGTCCACGGAGAGAAGTAGGGCTACGAAAGTATGGATACAGAGCCCAGCCTGGGAAGGGCCTGTGGAGAGACCAGCATCCCACCATCCCAGTGCCATGGTCTGGCCTGCAAGGTCCTACAGACCCTGATTTGCTCCCTAATTTGGTCAAGTCTTAGGGAGTCTCTCTTATGATCTGGAAAATAATGGAGCTGCATTAATGAGTTCCTTTCCAATTCTGTATTTTGTTGACTTTGTTATCAACCATTTTGCATGCACCTCAGAACACCATTATCTTTTCTAAGATCTTGTGGCTATGGCTGCAGTAGTAATGCTGGTGCACACACCCTCAAAAATTATCCTCAGGCATTAGTCACTAACATAATTGCTAGATGTAGGTGTGTTATTGGAGAAAACTCTATTTTTTGCAGTGACCTAGAACTGGAAAATAACATGTGAACAATGGGTAGCACGTGTACTTTCTGAGTAACTGTCAACCAGAAGCAGCAGGAGCATTGTGTTACATGCACCTTACTACTTCTTGCTTTAAATAAAAGCAAATGTTTCTTAGACCCTTTGTTTATCACTCTCTAACTGGAGTTCTAAGAAAGGATTTTTGAATAAGGGTGTGGGTTATTTAACTCTCAGTATAACTAGCTTTCTCTATTGGGAAAGAGAGAAGTGGTTTTGTGAAGGGCAGGAACTTACCTGTCCTAAAGTAAGTTAATAATTCTTCCAAGGGCTTGTCATGACATTAACCTCTCCTCTCCCCTGGCTCTGAATCACCTTTTCAGGTTGGGTGCATTACTGAGAAAATCACTGACAGCAACTAGGGAGGAGCCGCGGTGAGGAGAGTTGGCACAAAGATCAGTGCTGAGGGAGGACAAGGTCCCTGGGAGCACCAGGCAGCCACCCTGGGGGAAAGGGGGCTACAAACAGGGCAAGCAGCTAGGGCACAATGCAAAGTCTGAAAACCTCGGTAAACTGCCTTGGACAGAAGGACAGAACAAGCACAACTCCATGGCTTGGGCCTAGACTCTTGCCAGAGATAGTAATTTTAAACATTTCCAAACTACTTTTCTACACTTTTTTTTCTTTTTGCTTCACTGCTTCTCATAAGTTGTACGGATTCATCAAGATTAATTCCACCCCCTGGAGTTCCTGAGTTCTTTTTCTTAAATGAACAAATTAACATCATGCAAATGGACTTTAATGTCAAAAACTAATCCCCATGTTGAAAGGGGCACCAGCTCGGCAAGGCTCACACACTAACTGGCATGATCATATCCCACGCACAGTGTTCTGAGTGTTCTGAGTACATTTACGAGCCCATCCCCACCGGGCCTCCACAGAGCCCGAGGAAAAGAAATTATAGCAAAATCATTCCCAGTGGTTACTACGCATGTAAAATCAGGATGAAAGCCTCATGACTAATTCCTCAAGTAAGTGGAATTAGATGACTATACAGACAGATAACAGAAAAGTAGATGTGTATGTATGTGTGTGTGTGTGTGTGTGCTTATTTATTGAAGTATTGGACTGAAAATTTATGTGTTAGTTGCCATAGGTAACTGAGAAAATATCCTCGTTATGATTGAACACTGGTCAAGTGAAGGCTAAGTTAATTTATGATGGACTGCTGTTGCTGACCTCATATCTTTGTAGTCCCCAGATAGCTGTCTGGAATCCATGCCGACAATCACACTTGAATACATAATACTCCAAGAATTCAAACTGACTGTAAGGATGAAAAAGGATGCATTCAAACAGAAAAACATTTACATGGAATCGCACCATCAAAAGTTATCTCCTGAAGTCAATTTAGATGGTCTGGCCATGGATGTGTATCAACCACCTTTATCTACATACGATAGACTGATTTCAGTATGTCTATTTCAATCATTAATTTTTGCATAATGCAACTGTTATCATCCTCTTTCTTTACTACTTGACATCTTAAGTTTGTCCAATTTTCAGAGTCAATTTTGTTCAAAACTTAGGGAAAATTAAAGTGCACTTAATAAATATGTATATCCCTTAAAAATATTTATGTTTCTTTCTGTGAGCCCAAAGTAGAACATTTTTCAGTCTCCACATGTAAATGGCTTAATTCTTTCTATATGCCCTTAATAACTGGAACTATGAATCCAGAGAAGAAAATAAAGATAAAAATAATTAACAAAGCTTATCTTTCCAAAGCAGTTAAAATTACACTTTCTTTCTGTTTTATTTGTGTACCATTTCTGGGGTTTTTTTCTTATTGTCATTCAACTGAATAAGGTTTTCTAAACTTTGAGCTCTATATAAGAACAGACAAATGAATTCATTCTAAGCACTGGAAAAAGAAGTAACATAGAGAAAGATATGGGAATAAGTGACAAGTCCCTATGTGGCAGCAGACATTATACAATTTAATAAATAAATACATTATAACTTTTCTCCAAATCATTTTTTAAGTGAATGGATTTGATACATAACACAAAATGACACAGCAAGGTTTGTTTTTTCCTGTAGACTTTGTCTGATCTATCTTCTATCAACCTACATATCGCTTTACAAAGAGAATTAAAGGCCTCAGAAGACCTTAGAAGAAGACAGTTATTTATTTGTTGAGTACTCATTTGCACATGCAAAAATTATACACATACATCTATGCAAAAGAAAGAAACTGGACATCATTCAGAAAAAAATAACTCCAAGTAGATCATAGACTTCAATGCAAGAGCTAAACCCATACACAATGTAAAGCACATGTGATAAAGAAATGCAAAAAGCATGTCAATGCAAAAATGATTTGATAAAATCAAATTTTAAAACTTTTTATCACACAAGATATATGAAGAAAAAGAAAAATACAGAGAATAGGAAACACTATAAATGTAAATCATCATTAGTTAAAGGTCTAGTGCCTATATAGGAAGAACACTTACACTTTAGTAATAAAAAAAAAACCTAACTAAAATTAACAAATAATTTTAGTAGATATTTCTCACTAAAAACATGCAAAAATCTAAGGACTTGAAAAAGATATTCAACATCATTTATCATAGGGACCTATGGATCAAAACCACAATGAGATAACATTTTGCAACCCTTAAAATGGTTATAATTTAACACAATCAGACTGTATATTCTTGTGAGGATATAAAGAAATCAGAACTCTTTTAGAACAATAGTAAGTTATTGACAATATTCCAGTATATTTCTAAATTTTCTTTTTTCTCTTTTTAGGTTTTTTTGAGACAGAGTCTCACTTTGTAGTTCAGGCTGGCCCTCAGCTCAGCCTCCAACTCACATCACAATCCTCCTGCCTCTGCCTCCCGAGTGCTGGGATTACAGGCGTGAGCCACCACACCCAGCACTGTGGTGTGTGGTACTGGTTGTTGCTGGGCATGAGTCTCCACACCTAGTATATTGTATGTGGTTACCGAGGATCCAACCCAGGTCCCTGAGCTTGCAAGACAGGCGCTGGAACCACTGAGCTAAATCCCCGGCCCAAGATATCCTCTCTTTAGTTTTAGTAATGTTTTTCTTCTTTCTCTATCATTGTCTCATTAGCATTATCACAGCAAAACAATATTGAAATTTAGTAAATACTTGTCTCTGAACTGAGCACTTTTCCTTAGTTCTTCTTTCTAAATTGATGTTATTGGTACATTTTATGCATACAATATGATCACGTTTCACATTAAGAACTTGGACCTATACAGGACACATCATGATTCTCATTTTCCCCATTCTCCTCCCCTCCCTACAACCCCCACCCCTATGTGCATAAGCTTTGTCTCCTTTTTTTATTATCATTGTTTCTTTCCTTTCTTTACTTTTCCCTACCCACCCTTTCCCTTTTCCTTTTGTATATTTTCTTCCTATTTCACTTTATCATACATTTTCATATTCATTTACACCTTCGATTTTTCATACTGGAGAAAAGAAACAGTAGTTACATATCTCTGTCCTATTTATTTCACTTATGAGTATGTCCTCAAGGTACATCCTCTTGAGTATAAATGACTCAAATTTATCATTCTTTATGGCTGAGTAATAAACCATTTTATAGAAAACACACATATTTTTTATCCAGTCCCCTATTGATGGTTATTTGGGTTATTTTCAAGATTTAGCTATCACAAACTTAGCTGCTATAAACATAGGTGTACATGTCATTGTAGTATGGAGGAAAAATAGCCTCTGTAACAAATGATGCAGGAAAAACTGGGTTTTAACTTGATGAAGATTAAAGCTAGATCTATTTCTTTAACCATAAATCAAACTAAAATCAAAATGGATTAGAGACTTAAATATTAAAACAGGAACATGAAATCTGCTGGAAAATAGGTTAGGTAGAACTCTCAAAGACATTGGCTTAGGGAAAGACTTAATGAACAAAACTTCAGCAGCACAGGAACTAGCAGAAAGAATCAACAGCTGGGACTTCATCTTTCGTATCATTTTTTCAGGGATACATTGCCTATTCTTCCAGTTCTGGGTAGAAGCATCCATAACCCCACAACTAATGTTTCTCCATGTCTGAAAACACAGTACTATGTGACTGATACCAATGTCTGCCACCAGATGTTGAGGATTAGCTGAGGTCAGTTGGACCATCACTTTAGCAGCCTCTGAATGCCTGGAAGATTGAATTCCTGAGATACACTTCCCTACATGGCCCTGAACTAGCCACGGGCTCTCTTCTCAAGGCACAATCTTTTCAAACACTTTACCCTTTTACTCTCTCAAGCCTGTGAAAGACAGGGTCCAGCAATTTCTGAGATGTCCTCCTATTGTAGTATAAATTATTTGGCTCTATTTTAATGATGTTATTCACTTTAGCAACCACGTTTTCCTTGCTCCCAACTTTTCTTGCACTTCCTTTCTGACAAAACTGTAATTTTTTTACATCTTTCAACTCTGCTTTCTGTACTAATGCTCTCTATAAATCTGGTTGAAATCAGCCAGTAGAATTCAAGTTATAGCCTGAAAATGGTCGTTTTAAAACTTTCTCTGGAGTAGTCCATCACCTTTAAATGCAACCTCATATAGAATTTTAGGGCATGTACAAAACGAAGGCAAGTTCATTGCCTAAATGTAACATGTACAGCCTTTAGTCCATTTCCCAAGAATCCTTGTTTCCACTTGAAATTTCACAATCCCAGCCTTTATTGTCCACATTTCTATCAGCATTTTCTGCTCTTCTGAGCTAGAATCAGCCATGAAGTTCTGCTTACAACACTCTAAGGCTTTTTAGCTAGTCTCTCCAAACCCTTCCAAACTCCTCCCATAAACCATTTCCAAGGGTTTCAGAACCATGTGGAATGTTATGAAACAGCAATGGCCCCACTTGTCTGATCTCCTTTTCTTTATTAGTCACCTTCCTGTCACTAGGAGAAAACACTGACACCCGTAACTTAAAAGAGGAGAGGTCTATCTGGCTTGTGGTTTCAAGGGATTCAGTCCAAGGCAGAATCAGCATAAGAGAAGTGCACAGGGGTGGAAGCTGTTCTACACATGGCAGCCAAGAAACAGAAAGCAAAGAGAGAAGCTAGAATAAGCATATACCCTTGCAGTTTGTGCCTTCACCTACCCACCTCTTTTGAATAGGCCCCCACTTATAAGTGCTCCACCCCATGATTCAATGACCTTTCAAAAGCTTCACCTTGGAACCCATATTTATGGGGAGCATTCTAGATCTAAACCATTGCATCAAGCAAAAAAATAGTAGAAGATATTCTCAGAATCTTTTAGATAAAATGTGAATGCCCCAGATATAAAATTGTTCAAGTAAGTGAATTAATGTACCATGCTAAAAAGAGTGAAACAGATACAAGAGCATATGGAAAAAGAAATCTCCAAAGTGAATAATAGGTAAAAGTAGCAATATACAGAACACTATTCAAATCACATTTTGGTTGGTGTAAATAACCATTTATACATTTTTACAAATGTGTCATTTATATATATACTGTGTAAACCAAAAGTTCTGAGAGAATGCACAAGAAATCACTAGCTTTGGTTGCTTCTGGAATTGAGGTAAATTTGGAAGTGCAGTGGTATAGGATGAATTTGCTTTTTGATAAAGGAAATTGCCTTTTCATGGTAGACACTTGTACCATTCAAATATGTTTACCAACTGCGTGTATTTTTTAACTAAAAATAACTATTTAAAATACAACAGTGCCTTGGTACATGAACTTAATTCTTTTCACAATTCTGGGGAATATGCCCACATTCTTGTTCATGCAGTGGTTGATGGTCATAGTCCTATCACTCCATATGCGGACTTCACAGACAGAAGCAAAATTTTGTCACATTTTTCTGTTTGCAACATGAATTGTTCATGGACAAAGGCATTTTTGAACCAAAATATTTCAGTAAATGACTTAGCATTTTTTTTTTCCAGTACCAGAGATCAAACTCAGGACCTTGTGCTTGCAAAGTAGGTGTGGAGGAACTGAGCTAAACCCTCAGCCCTACTTAACATTATGTTAACCTAATATTATTCATAACATTTGGCCCCAGAAATCTTAATTCTTTCCTAATTAATTATTTTCTAATAATAGCTAAATGAAAATTACTGGAAAATCATGCTGTAATTTGTCATCTGCTATATTTCTGATCATGCATTTGCTTTTACCTAAAATGACTTAGAAAATATTTGTGAGAAAGAAACAGTAAATAGGTCTGATTTTTTAATATAATGTACATTATAAATATAAATATAAATATAAATCAGGTCTGATTTTTTCATTTACAGTTTCTATCACTCAAAAAGTCAAATTGAAAGGATGATGCTACTAAGCATGTCATGAAGCAGCTCATTGATAGACACTGACCAAAATATTCTACTGTGCTCCTTTGGATCATTTAAAAAGTTATTAATGGAGAATAGTTATTGTGTAGAATAATTAAAGAAGCACAATTGGAGATGTGCATTCATTACTGTTATTCATATTTAACTTGAGACCAACAAAAATATAACACCCCTCTGCCTGACTGTCTTAAGCTGCAATCACACAGGCATAGAGACCTAAGCTGTATTCAGAGTTATGCATGTAAGCCAATAATAAAATGTTAAAATCTAAATCAAGAGGATAGATTGGTCAATCCTGAAAATGGAACCGTAGGAATCATTCTGTTCTAAAGATTTCTGAAGTGAAGTATTTGACCCTATTGACTTAGAGTTTCTGGAGTGGCTACCTAAAGGATTTTGAAACTGATGAAGAATCTTCTCATAGCCAGACCCCTACTCAGTGCAACACCAAATAAAGTACTGAAGAAAAGTATTCTGATAAAAGGATTATGTTTAACTTAAAAAAGAAAAAAAAATAATGATAATATTCAGAAAGAAAACATCAATACAGGGTTATTACAATAGCAAAGTAACTTATTCTTACAACATCCTTTTTTACTCTCTATAAATGGCTTAATATGTGTTCATTTTTAGAAAAAATATAGTGGGCTTTCAAACATGATAAGAAGAAATTACTGCATGCTGTTTTACCAATAAGTATTATGATGGAGCCAAGAATGTATCTTCATTCATAGAACATTTGCCCCAGACTCAACACCCAGCCTTGAAGAAAAATAAGTATCAGACTATGTTTGTTCTGTCCCTTTGCTGTTTTTTTTTTTGATGATTCCATTTGTATATTGATGACTCTATTTCTATACAAGTTGTGAGCTGTAGTAATCTCTCAGAAGATTAACTTAGAAATCTCCTGTTGTACTTATTTACACTGCACATTACAACTGATTTATTGGGATATTTCTCACTTTCTGCCAAATGACAGGCTCTCATTACCTTTCATGTTAGAGAAGTTAATAACTTAGGCATCTTAATATTTATCTATGAAGAACTATCAAAAAGTTATCATAAGAAATCATTATTTGAAAGAAGATTTTGCCACTTGTTTATCATTTTTAACTGAGTAAACATTAGTATATTTTAAATCAAATATACCTTTGGATGTCCTTTGAAATCTATATTGTGTGTGTGTGTGTGTGTGTGTGTGTGTGTGTGTGTGTGTGTGTGTGTATGTATGTGTGGTATTGGGGATCAAACTGAAGATCTTGTATTTGCCAGGCAGACCCAATGCTACTGAGCTACATCCCCAGCCCCTCTACTGAAATCTATAAATTCAGAACCAATGGACAATAGGAATGTATAAAGAAATGTATTCTCATATAGTTCTGGGAATTACAAGCATTTATATGATATATCATGTGTTCCCATGAGGCACGTTGACCCTAGTAAAACTCACTTTAGATCACCTATTTGAAATACATATCTGTGTATCAACAGATGTCTACCTCAACCTAAAGTATTTAAATTTTTATTAAAGATTCCATTAAAAGATTTCTAAACTTCTGAATACATGTCTCAATCACAAACAAGTATATATAAAAGAAGACTGAAATTAAGAAGCAAGGGAAGAAATCATTAACTCTTTCCCAGAAAATGTAAAGGGTTTTTTTATGGTAAATTAACAAAATCGTTTTGTGAAACAAATATTCAGTAAATGAAATGGTGACCGAGACCATTCTGTTTCAACAGGTTTCATGTTGTCTTATGAAACAAACATTTCTGAGGAGTCAGGTAGAAACTAATCTTTTCTCTTTGCATTATCTTCTATTACTACACAGTAAGAAAGTTGACCCTGTCCTATAGTCATGTCTATGCCATGACTATATTCATTTGCTTGGCAAACACAGGCTCTAGGGAATGAAGGCATTTGGTGCATGCTGCATGTGGCTTGTTATATTTCTGGTTAATGCGGTATCAATTAAAGGCAAATATCTAAAATAGCACCAGGTCCCAGTAAAACATGTACTGGCTTCTGTACATTATATTAATGGAAAAGATTGCCAGGGAAGAGCCATTTGACTCTTGAAACAAATTGCTGTCAAGTGAATAACATGAGGTAGAAAAGCTATTCAAAGTTCCAAATTAGAGTAATATTTTAAACCATGGGGGAATATAAATTGAGATTTATGCCTTGTTACATTCATCCATATGTTATTAAAAGAGAAGAAAAACAAGACAGTTTTTTTTAAAAAATGTTTCTCTGGCTCACTCATAGTTTCTTCATTTAAAACTAAGTTCTGTCTAGATACTGGCTTTTTCATTTTGGGTCTAATAAGAAATTCAACTCCTGGTACCACTGACTAGATCCATGTATGGCCTTACATCAACCACCATCATTCTGTGACCCCAAGCATTCATTTAATTTATTATATTTATGTTGACCTATTAAGTAACTCCAAAACTAAATTGAAAACAACCAGATTCAACAGAGAAGAAATGATTACTAGTTTTCAATAATCTGAAATGAGATTTTTCCAGTATTCATCATAAGGGATTTGCAGGAACGTCATACTCAGGGTGACACTGAAATCATAGAGACTGAAGGTGAAATTTTACCATAGGTACAGGGAACAATTGTAACGTAAGATCCAAACATATTTCTAAAAATGTGTTTGAATCATTCCCTACACCTGTGTACTTCCTGTGACTTTTCCTCATCTTTCTCTTCTGCTTTTGGGTTCTGCTTTACTTGTTTGATTTTTTGTTGTATTCTGGGTATTTTTGGCACTGGGAATCAAACTCAGGACACAGCACTTGTGAGGCAGAGGCCAGAACCCCTTGGTGAAATCCCGGCAGGCCCGGAGTTATGAACAACATTGCTACAGCATTAAGCAAAATCATAGAGATTTAAATAATAACAATTATTATTCAGACGCACTTCAAGTCAAAACATGTCCTATAAAATGTGACTATACACTTTGGAAGCCTATCATACTAACCTTATAAAGTTGCCTTATAGGAATTAGTGTTCTCTAATTCCACTCAGTTTACATGGCGTACAAATCAGGAGTCCAGTAGGAAGCAGATGGCACACTCATATTAGGATACTGTGAGGAGGGTTTATTTACAAAAAGGCTATTTACAGAGGACTGGGTGTAGGAGAATCACAGTGGACAGCAGGAGAGCTGAGCTGGTAATGCATTCACACCCTTAGGTCCAAAAGGACAAAGGGAAGTAGTTTCTTTCCGGAATCAAAAGGAGAGATTCATATGGAGAAGTTTGTTTTGAAAGGAGAAGTGACCTTTCAGGCACGGCACAAGAGCCCGTGGGATCTGACAGACAGGTCACCCTTTTTTCCTGCCCCTGTTTTCCAAACCAACAGGAAGCACAAAGACATGGCTTTTGATTGCCTCCACCAACAGTGCGATGTTTGGCTACCTCTCGAAACATGTAAGGAAAACAAATACCTCCAGGCCTCCTTCAGGGGCCCCCAGTGGCTGAACCTAAGAGGATACAGAATGCAGGAAGTAATGTTTATAAATGTGTCAGCTTTCTGTGGCAGACCAAGCTTAGAAAATGGAAGTTCCCTCAGAAGATATCAAATATACCTTTGCTCTTTAACACAAAAATGTACTCACATATACAAACTTAAGTAGACTTATAAAAGCATTTGCCCTAGAAACTTGCATTTTATGGATGTCTTTCAGGCTCAGAATTTCCTCCATTACAATCTTAAGAGACTTTAGATTGCTGACAGTCTTGAAGTGTTGGGTAGTATCAGTACAAAAAGGAAAATAATATTTTTCAGTCCAAACTTTTCAGTTGTCTCACTTAATCTTAAAAATGATCCTATCAATTATAATTTATTATTCATGTTTTACAGATAATTTGAAGTGGAAATAGATCAAATAACTTCTTATGGTTACTCAGAAAATATAAAGTGAGACAATAAATATTTGGTCCTAAAGTTTCTTCAGCTTTTCTCTTAGCACAGTGCTTATTATTAACTTTTTGCATTTGAGAATTTTAACGGAAAACAGTTTTTGACATTTTCCTGGTAGGGGCAGGGCAAGTAAGATCAATCAAAGATATAGAAAAGGAGAAGATAAATTACCCAAGGTCTACTGTCTATCTGGTAGAATATTAAGGGAAAATACTATGGGTACAAGAAGTCAAGAAGCTAGAAAGGATTTGATGTCTACTAAAAAAGAAAAATAAAAAGATCAGACCAGTGAAGTGTTCCCACTCCCCTAACCTGTTGAACCAGCCCAGCCACTTCTCAGTGTGTATGGACTTTGCACCTGAGGTTTATACACTACACAGTGTCTACAATGATGCAATGCCTTGACCTTATAATAATGTCACCTGCCTTGTATCAACCCTTACACCTACCCGCTGGAAGGCTGCGATGTGCAATAGACCATTTGACGGTAGCTCATGAATGGTTACCCCGCGGGCCAGTGACTCCTCTGGCTGCACCTGCCTTTGTACACGTGTTCTGTTACAGTAGAATTAAAGCTCACCTACTCAGACAGGGGATGTTGTTCTCAAAGAGTTTACATCTTGATACCAAGAAATGAGTCAGTGACTCAAAGCAGATATCATGATTTCATAATAAATCTTAAGGGAATGTGCTATCAAAAGTACCAGGGTGACTAGTTTGCAACAGAGAACAAACATGGGACTCAAACATAGTGAGTCCTTGCTTTAAGAAGTCTGAAATCGGGCCGGGGAGTTAGCTCAGTGGTTCCGGCGCCTGTCTTGCAAGCGCAAGGGCCTGGGTTCGATTCCCTGGTAACCACATAACAATACTGGGTGTGGAGACCCACACCCAGCAGCAACCAGTACCACATACCACAGTGCCGGGCGTGGTGGCTCACGCCTGTAATCCCAGCACTCGGGAGGCAGAGGCAGGAGATTGTGATGTGAGTTTGAGGCTGAGCTCAGGGCCAGCCTGAACCACAAAAGCGAGACCCTGTCTCAAAAAACCTAAAAAAAAAAAAAAAAAAAAGAAGTCTGAAATCAAGCACTTATCCTACAGACAAAGATTCCACGCAAACGTTATTTTTCCCAGAGGCAAAATGGCCGACGGAAATGACTAGTAAGAAAGATTACAGAGATACTCTTCTCTCCCCCTTGTGAAAGATGGACTCACTATTCTACTGTAGGCAATCAGTGCTTTTTTTTTTTTTTTTTTTTTTTCAGAGCAGAGCTAGAAATTTCTAAAAGCAGAACACAAAGAAATAACTTCCAGGGTTGGGCAGGCACTCCTTGAGTTAATAGGAAACCACCAGCAGTATTTTTATTTTTTACTCAAATTCCACAGTTGTCACACAGGCAAACATTCTCATAGCTTCTTCAATTTCCACACTGGATTCTACAGAACTCAGAAAATGTTCTTCTTACCCAGAGAGCCTTCCAGCCTGAGCCATGAAATGGTTTTAGACAGTCAACTGGATAAGAAGTTTAAAATAGGATGGTCTTCATTATCAACTAAAAATTGCCAACCAGTAGCCAACCTGAGCTTTGGACATACGCAAAACTCTCTTGCTCTATTTATATCTTTCTCATCATCCATGGAATGATTTAAAACGGAACTAATTTAAAGATACTCTGGGCCGGGGGGTTAGCTCAGTGGTTCTGGTGCCTGTTTTACAATCGCAAGGACCCGGGTTTGATTCCCTGGGTTTGATTCCCCGGGTTTGATTCCCTGGTAACCACATACAGTACTGGGTGTGGAAACTCACGCCCAACAGCAATCAGTACCACATACCACAGTGCCGGGCGTGGTGGCTAATTCCTGTAATCCCAGCACTCGGGAGACAGAGGCAGGAGGATTGCTGGAATGAGAGTTTGAGGCTGAGCTCAGGGCCAGCCTGAACTACAAAGTGAGACCCTGTCTCAAAAAAAAAAAATTTAAAAAAATAAAGATACTCTAACATTCAGTATTTTTTATATTGAATATCTAGAATGACTAGGCCTCTTTACATTAGTCAGAGGATTCAGAAATTAAGAATTTCTAAAGTGTTTAGGAAAGATTCAAAATATTGTTTCCATAAAATGCATATGTAATTATATATACAATACTATTCAACATTTATATTATAATCAATAGGTAGATAGATCAGTCCACATACCTTAAAGGAAGAGGTCCTGTTCTGAGACAGGGACATATATTTTGAGGTATGTCTCTATTAGAAATTACTTGGATATTTCTGCTAATGTCATTGAAACTCGCAGGCCTCAGATATCTTATAAAATGAAAAGTTGGAGCTAATAGGTCTTCAGATCACACAATCTGAAGAGCATCTAGATCTCTGAAAAAGTGACTCAGTGGTTATTAGTGAGATAGCCGCTGAGTCTCCACTCAACCCCACCATCATCAGAACAGACACATATTTTCAGATTTTGCATAGGATTTTGGTTTAAGACATCTTCAAACTCTTGCAAAGTGCTGACTACAATAAATCTTCCATTAAATTCTGTAAGACTGAGTCTTTATTTCCATTTGTTTATGAGCATGAGTGAAGGTTATTCCATGTAACATAACTTTCTTGTCAGCCATACTTTTTGCTGAACTGCAGCCTACCTCTAAAGTACCATACATCAGAGAGGATATATAACCTCATGTCTGTGTGAGTGTGTGTGTGTGTGTGTGTGTGTGTGTGTGTGAACATGTGCACAAAAGGAAGAGAGAAAACTAACCTTTTGTCTACCATTCAACTTGCTACACTAAAATCTAAACATGTCTTTTTGTTCTCCTCAGAGCACTATATGATTTCAATTACTCTTACATTTTCATCTCTGGCTACAGTCTATGACCATACCACCCTGAACATGCCTGATCTTGCCTAATCTTTTGGCTACAGGACTGACTGTGTATTTTAATCATTTCGTGACATTTCTTTGGATGACAGGAGATGTCCTCCTGTCAAAACTAAAAAAATGAATTTTTAAAATCACATTCCAGAATCTTAGTCCAATTATAATCTTACCTCCCACTCATATATACCACTTTAAAAAGAAAAATACATTTTGTTGTATAAAGTTTTTCTTTCATTTCAAATATTTCACAAAATGCTAAAAATATATGGTTGATAAAATATTTTCAGTTTTTCATAAAACAAAACATAGACTGGTAAAGTATTCTTCTACTTCCTTAAAAATATGTTTTAAAGATAAGAAAAATTTGGTTCCAGCCAAGTTCTACATGGCATTTATATTTAAATAAATACATTAGCTTCTCCTCTTGCAAAAGAATTTGAGAAAAACTTTTGCCTTCAGATATAGGTTATATATGCCTTTGTTTATCACCTTTAATTAGTTCTAAATGTAAAAAGAGGTTCAGATTTACCCTATATCTCAGCTAACACATATTCAAGGGGTTGATAAGACTTTCACAAATTAAAATAAGACAGTAGTTTGTGCAATTTATACAATTCACCTAAAAGGAATGTCATTCTCATGTTTATTAACAAGCCTTTAGGAAAAAGCTCTAAATTACTTTGATACAAGAGAGTTAATCAGAAATTAAACAAGCAGCTGGATGATCTAGCCATGATGTAAGAGTGCTTAGTTTTGTTTGTACATATTTTTGTAGCTTGTAAAGCAGAAGCAACCTGGCTTTTATCTACAAAACCACAGAAATGTTATTCTTTCATGATTTATTTTATTCAAGCCTAGAAGAGGCTATATATTTTTTAAAATCATGTAACTCCTCACAAAGATATTGGCCACCTAATAACCCAAAAGACTCGCCCAGTGTAGGCCATCATTATAGAAATATTCTTACTATCTTTGGTAAAAGGGAAAATGGAAATTCTGTACGACAGTCTGCCTCAAATTAAACTCACACCAGTATGTCAGTGTCTAAATCAGAATTTCTAAATGAACTATTTAAGAAACTATTCAGATCACACCATAAAAATTCAGTAATATGACATTTGTATAATATCTATGGTCATTGATGGCTCTATGAATCATTCATACATTTGTGCCTTTAATTATACGTGTTGGAAAGCTCAATTATTTTGTAACTAGATTTCAGATTAGAAATTTTATGACTGTTGATCATGATTGGAACATAGTATTTTATTGACAACACTGTTAAAGATAAGATGAAGCGCAGAAGCTTAAATATATGAATTTTAAAAACTCATATTTCAAAGTAAAAAATATGGAGTGTGTATGAATATTTTAGATCTGGGTTATCAAGAAAATGAGTAAGGAACTGAAACTTGCATGTAATATCCTTTTGGAAATGCTCTTAGGGTGAACACTCATTAGCAAATGAGAGAAGCAGGATTGAGCAGAAGTTCCTTTCACTGACATAGCAGAGGAAGCCTAGTAAGACCCTCAAAAGAAACTAGGGAGGTAGCATGGCTAAAGGTAGCATCTAGATGAATATCTGAGCATCTGTCAAAATAATGAATTTTTTTCAAAGTCTATGATTATTTGAAAAGGCATTTGGATTTAGTTTGGTTAAAATGGTTTAAATTTTAGCATCACTGGAATAACAGTATCACAGTCTGTCTCATAAATGGACATGAAATAAATCCAGAAAGAACCGACATCTAACCACTGTCTTAGAAAGGAATTTGTAAAAAGTTAATCATCCTTCGTGCCCTGACAAGGTCCACCTAACCTTATCTTTGGACTCTGAAATTGTAAAATCAAACTTAGGATCTTGTATTTGAGTCACCTAAGGACAAGAGCAATGAAAAAAATAATCTTTGCTCTCTACGAGCTTTATACTTTAACCTGGTTCCTAAGCTCCTCATTCTAGAGTTTACTTTGTTACATTTTGTATAAGTAAGTCATGGATGGGATGGGAGTAGGGAAAAGGAGATGAAGAACATTGTATACACATTGCAATTTGACAGTAAAGATTACAGACTCTCAGGGCACTGGACAATGCCCTTTAACGTTTTTTTTTATCAGCTGTGAGATGGAATAACACTTGGATCACTTCTGAGAGCCTTTGAGTTTTTTCTTTCCTGACATTGTTATGCATTAGCTAGCTCCAGACAAAAGGTATTCAGGCAATATTCTTTATCTTCTAGGCCTTACAACAACTAAATTCAATAAATGAACTTTAAGAATAGGTAGAACAGATACAAACCACATTCTGAAACTCATAGTAGGAGTTACTGCTTGGGATTTGAAACAAAATATATTGTTTTTGAAAAGAAATGGGCTTATTTCAATATTGCATTTATAATTTTTGGAAATATTTTCCTAAGCTGAGGGAAAAAAATTATGACTGTGACCTGTGCTAAAACAACACATCTCAATGGAATGATCCGCATACATCACACACACTAAACAAACAGAAATTTAAAGAATCCTTGGCTCCAACATTCTAGAAAATAACAACCAAAACGACAATCAACTTTCACTTTATAGTGACAGACTAAGTTATAAAATAACTTCCTTGACAAAAAGCCTCTCCGTTCCATCAAAGAGTAGAGGAAGACATTCAAAAGAAATTTGAAAATGTGTCCCAGAGCAGTTCTCCTAATGCAGTGGGACTTCCTGTACGCTACACAGTAAGCTTCACATACAAGTGGGTTCTCAGGAAATCTGTGCTCACCCTGGTACGAACACACCAGCCAGAATCTGCCAGGGTAAAGCACTGATTTTATGTCTCAGAGTCTTATAAGACTAGAGGCTCACACTAACAAAGTTCACAAACCAGCAGGTCATTGGCACCAGTACGTATAAACCAGCAAGGCTACATCACTCACAGAACAAAAAGCTACACGGAGAGCCAAATGATCAAGCTAGAAGGACACCGAAGACGACTTGGTATTTAGAAAAGTCCGATTCACCGTAACAGACACAAGCTTCACTCTATACCACTGATACTTCTGAAAAATAAGCAGCAAACTTACACACTGAGCAGGACAGCATCTCCGCTGAACACAAAGATCTGCGATGGACTCTGGCATTGATTCTGTTCTCTCCTCCCATGTGATAGGCTCAGGTTTGGCTGCTACTACAGTTCACATAATGTAAATCCTCCTGAAAAAATAAAAGAATACGAAAATGCTATAAAATAATTATTTTTTAGGATAACTAAAGAAAGCCCATTTATAAATTCAGAAAGCTGTCAAACGCCCAGTATCACCAAGTCTATACATATCATACTTTTGTCTGAATTTAACATTGACTGGCTAGTTCATTATTTTCTAATTGAGTATATTCTGATCTCTTTTTTGTATAATTATATTGTACAGTATTATTTTCTACAGATAGAGAGATATTTGTCTTTTGTCTAATGCAGCACTGTTCTTTATTTTAACAGAGCTCTGGACAGGTTTGTTTTGGTTTCTTGAGCTGTTCTCCTAAGGGCACTCGTGTGTCCCCTGCCACTCTGCGCAGGGGGTCAGGGACAACGAGAACAGAGGTCCATCGGAGAAGTTCAGGTCTTCAGTGTCGCTAGCAAGGCTCCTGCTGCTGTGACTCGCAAGTGTCATCCTCATCCCATTTCACTTCCAGCCTCAGCCTCTCTGGTCCTAGTGAGAGGACGCACAAAAGATCATCACAAACCGGGACCACAGCAGCCTCCATGCCATGACCTGGCCCATGGTCTAGACCTTTTCTTGGGGGTCACTTCCAGGGCCAGACACTGGTGGTGCCACAAGTGGAAACAGTGCTGGTGTCCGAGGCCTCACGTAGAACAAGAGTCCGGCTGCCTCCCCAGGCAGCCCAGAGGCCGGGGCTGGGCCCAGCGTGGGGCTCCAAAGCTTCATCAGACCTGCAAATCCTGCCCTGCTTCCCTCATGTCACCAGCACGACTCAGGGAATCAGTTCCCTTCAGAGGAGGGGCCAGGGAGGTGTATTAAACACACAGACTTCAGGCCTTTCCCTTAGGAGTCTGCTTCTGAATCTGGGTCAAGGCCAAGCCTGCATTTTTAATAAGCACCTCGGGTCATTCTTAAGACTCCCCCACACCTGAGAAACAAGCTTTAAGGCAACATAGCGTCTCTGCTTTGAGATATTAAGCATAGATGAAATACTTTAAATCAGAATGGACAGTCCTTCTCCCCTCATTTTTGAGTTTCTAAGGTGCAAATGTGTGGTGAGGCCATGCATATGATGATGGAGACCGAGAGTGTTGAAGTATACTTGAAGTTCCGTGCACCTGTGAAACATGAGTGGTGTATACGGTAGATTAAATGTGCTATGTGGGTATGTATGGTGCCTGTGGCGTGTGCTGTTTGGCATGGCATGTGTATACAGTATGTGTGAGAACACACAGATGTATATGAAGTAGTACGCATATCTGTGTGGAATCAGTGGTGTGTGTGATTCTGGTGTGGTGGACATGCATGAGGGTATGTATGGAGTGGTGTGTGTGCATATGTATGACTCATGCATGTGTGAGTTATGTTGGCATGCCATAAAAAGTGGTTTGTGCACATATCTAGTGCCTACAATGCATACATATACTATGTATGTATGTGGTATGTGTGTATGTGTGTGTGTGTGTGTGTGAGTAGAGTATGTGTCACATGTATAATGGCGTGTGCAGGCATGGTGAGCCTGGGGTGTATCTAAGCAGTGTGTGTGAGTGTGAATGTGTGTGCTATGTGGAGTGGTTCATTTGAAGGCTCACAGGAAGAGAAGGGACACTTCAATTTCACTAGTATGTCACAAGTGGGATCTTTGCAGGGTGTTGATTCAGTTGGGGTTCTTTTGTTTAGCTTTGTTTATTTTGGGGAGTTCTATTTTGTTGTGTTTTGGTTTTGTGCCTTTGTCGTTTTTGTTTTTGTTGTGTTTTGTTTTGGCAGTACTGGGTACTGAACTGAGGGCCTTGAGCATGCCAGAAAAGTAAGGCTACGTTTCTGTTTTTATTTTGAGACAGGATCTCACTAAATTGTCTCAATTGCCCTCTAGTTTGTCATCCTCATCCTCTGTCTCTCAAGTAGCTGACTAAAAGCATGTGCCCCAGAGTCCACGTACAGTGGGATTTCAAAATATGAAGATTCGTATTTGTACTAGGAATGTATGGCTCTTTTCTGAGATAATAAGTTTTGAATTAGACTTTCCTTCTAAGGTTGTTTTTAAATTGATAATGCTTTCCCTCTTCCCTGCAGTTCTACTTATTACCAGGTGTCTGTGACTAGTTGCTATTAATCTCATAATTAAGTTAAAATAATACTAATATTGCTCAAAATAAAACTGTACTTTAAATAGAATAAAATTAAAGAATGCTGTCCATAAAAACTTTGATGTGATGACCTACTGAGCAAAACTAAAATTTTAAAAATCATAATGCTGCAATGTGCCTTTATATTTCAGTTGAAAAGCTTGACTCCATATTATAAATATTTGCTTGTGGCACTTCTAAAAAGAAACTGCAATGTCAGTCCTTTTGTCCATTAAAGATGAAAAGTAATAAAAATCATCTTTAATTGCCTATTCATTGAGTCAGGGCCAGATCAGGAAATCAAGCAGCATTCCCAGAATGTCCATCGGTCTTATTCTCTCTTTTCTCATACATTGTACTTAAAAAGCTGAGTATTAGTTGGATTCTGACTTCACAATTCACTTGAGATTTTGCTACCTATAAATTGTGAGTAACAACATTTGCTTCACAGGCTAAAAAAGTTTAATGGGATAAGAATCAATAAAACATTCCCTAGAATGATAAATGCTAGTGTAGTTCTCATTTCATTCTGCTCCCTAATAGTGTCCTAGTGCTATGCTTTAAACACCATTTCACAAATTTCACCCACTCAGAAAACATTTTTCAGGTTTTTTTTGGCTTTTTCACTACATTAACCTGAAGGAAAGGCTATGAATATAGCTCCAGGTGGAGCTTTTGCCTAGAATGCACAAGGCCCTGGGTTCAATCTCTGCTACATAAAAATAAAACAATAATAGTAACAATGTTTTAAATAGAATATGTACTTTTATTTATATTTTTCTTTCAATAAATTTACAACTTCCATTGTATTTATCTAAAGCAATGACATTGTGAAACTGTAAATTTAAATTCTAGTTGTAATGCAATATACAGTAGCATAAACATATAACTTTTAAAATGTATACATACAACCCTTGAAATCATTATCACCCATGTCACAGGGACACAAGCACATACTTCAGCGAGCATTAGCCATGATTGATTGTCTCTGGATTTGTCATTTATTGGATCCCACACCTTCTGATAATGGCTTGTGCTCACAACCCAGGAACAGATGCCACTGAGTCTGCATCGGTTTCTCCTGGCCCCAGACATCTTTGAGGGCCCAGAGCTGAACCACTGCATAAATTCCAAGAAATTCTCAAAGCTTCTATGTAGATAACTGTGCTTTCCATGTGACCAAACCTGGTCCATGCCATGCAGTAAATATTATGTAAAGTGGCTTAGCTGTGGGGTTTGTAGCGAGACACAAGTCTCACTACAGCAAAATCACGATCACAGGTTCTTCAGCCCCAGAATGACAAATATCAAGAAAGTTAACTACATGTTGCAGAAAGTCCAATTAAAATGCATGAGATTTCCCTTTAAGGTTTATGATGTAGCATGTTTTCTAGGTCTAAGGCACTTGCAAATAAATTTATCTGCAGATTACCTAAAACATTAATCTGAGAAACAAATCTAGCAATTTTAATTATACAAATAATTCCTACTCTGTGTTCACGGTCAAATGACAAGATACACATCAAGATTGCTCAGAAAAATCTATAAGAAAAGAAAACCATTTAGAAGGGAGGGACAGAAAAATATATGGTTGCATCTACAGGCTCACTGGCTTTTGGTACCTGGTATTCTCTGAGAAGAATGAGAAGCTGGGGCACAGGTTCCACAGAGTGGATTATGCACAGAACCTTAGTTAAAACCTGACATTAAGGGAGTTATCGGTGCTTTCAGGTAGGGTGTGTGATGACTATGATCGTATCTACTAAGGTCTACAGGATATGGAATCCCAAATTCCTCTGGAAAATAAGTTAATCCCTAAAAGTAAAAATGACACCCTAGTCATTTCAAAATTAAAATGCTTCAGAATCTCATTTTGAAAAATAAAACAAGATATAATAACCATGAAAAACTAGACTCCAGGAATTTCTTGGGACATGCCTATGTACCCTTCTAAATCAATTTCTGAACTATGACATTTTAATTGTGGAAGAGAAATCCATTTGCCACATTGAAACTCAAAACTCTTCCGGAAAATCTGCCAGCATGGACTTTTCAAGCCAATTCCGATTTGGTCTAAGAAAAGGAAAGCATTTAGAAATTCTAACCCAAAACATCAGGAAGAGTAGGAAAAATGTGTATCATGTCAGCATACTCTGTGTGAAAGGAACCAACACTATCCTCCCTCCCTTCAAAAGGATTCCATATGCATAAGAATAAAATTTAAACACAGCTGTATCCTTTTCACTATGACAGATGTGTTTATGAAATGTTAATCAAATATTTTAGTAATTATATTTTACACTAGAGCAGTGGTTTCCTGCTTTTGGCATTCTAATAATAAGTATTTTTTATTTTAAATCTTTCTTGGTACATTATGAATACACATCATCATCTCATTTAATATTGAGGGTTTGTACCAGAATATGACATGATTTGACTCTGATTTTTTCCCTTTTCCCCCACCCTGCATCCTCCCACCCCCTATATACATAATTTGCTTCCTTTTTTATTTATTATTACCACATTCATTTTCCCCTCATTATTTACCCCTACATGCTCTTCCCTTTTAAATATTTTCTATTTCACAATATCAACTACACATACTACAAATCATTTACAACTTCATTTTCTCATACCAGAGAAAACATACGATATTGACACATCTGTGACATGATTATTTCACTCATGAGTACATCCATTTGAGTATGAATGACTCAATCTTATCATTTTTAATGGCAGAGTAATATTCCATTCTATAAAAAAACCACATATTTCTATCCAGTCTCCAGTTGATGGACATTTTGGTTGTTTCCAAGATTTAGCAATCACAAACTAAGCTACTATAAACAGGTGCACATATGTCGCTGTGAATTTAATCTTTTAATTCCTTTGTATATATAACTAGCAGAGCGATGGCCGGGTCAAATGGGACCTCCAATCCTAGCTTTTTGAGGAATCTCCACTCTGATCTCCACAGAGGTGGTACGAGTCTATACTCCCACCAACCCTCCACTGAGAAGGGTTCCCTTTTTCTGCAGCCTTGCCAACATTTGTTGCTGTCTAATTCTGAAATAGCAGCATGAAAAGACTGATAAACCCCAATACAATAATAGTAGGGGACCTCAATACCCCACTGTCACAAAGAGACAGATCGACTGGACAAAAAGTCAATAAGGAAATACTTGAGCTAAACCAGACTCTTCAGCAAATGGGCTTAATAGATGCCTATAGAATACTTCACCCCACAAAGTCAGAATTTACATTCTTCTCAGCTGCTCATGGATCATTCTCCAAAATAGACCATGTGCTAGTTCATAGAACAGGTTTAAGTCAACGCAGAGGGACTGAAGTTATCCTTTGCAGTGAGACTACAATGCCTTGAAATTGGAGCTGAATAACAAAAGAAAGTCCAGGATTCCTCACAAACACCTGAAAACTGAACATCACTCTGCTGACCAACCAATGGGTAACAGAAGAAATTGAACAGTTCTTATAACTAAATGATAACACCAATAAAACATATAGAAATTTGTAGGACACAATGAAAGCAGTCCTACGAGGAAAATTCATAGCAGTGAAGACCTACATCCAGAAAACAGAATAAGCTCAAATAAACAATTTGATGCTGAACCTCAAGTGACTAGAAAGACAGGAGCAAAACAAACCCAAAGCTCACACTAAGCAAGAAATTATAAGGATCAGGGAAGAAATTAATGCAATAGAAGCTAAGAGAAGAATACACAAAATCAGCGAATCGAAGAGCTGATTCTTTGAAAGGATAAACAAAATTGATAGACCCTTAGTCAACCTTATCAAACAAAGGAAGGAAAAGGCTCATATCTATGCTATTAGGAACAAGAACGGAGAAATTACTACCGACCCAGAGGAAGCCCAAAGGACAATAAACACCTATTTTGAAATTTTATACTGTAATAAAATGGAAAATCTAGAAGAAATGGATAGATTTCTAGACACATATGAACTTCCAAAGCTGAATAAAGAAGATATAGAAATGTTAAATACCCTAATATCAATTGTGAAATTGAAAATGTAATTAAAAACCTGCCAACAAAGAAAAGCCCTGGACCTGATGGCTTTACTGCTGAATTCTATAAAACTTTTAAAGAAGAGTTAGTGCCTCTACTTCTTAAACTCTTTAATGAAATGGAAAGGGAAGCAGTACTCCCAAACTCATTCCTGGAAGTAAGTAATTTTTTTAAAAGCTCTTTTTAAAAGAACAGAATTATAATTTTTAAGTCAAATAAAAAATAAAAGATTTTAAATTGCTATATATCATAAGATTTCTACCATTTGATCTGTCTTATGCTTTTCTTGGAATTTTATTATTTGACAGAGATAATGAATTATGTTTTTAAACTACTGAATCATCAAACTTCCCAAATATATTTTATTAAGGCTCAATTAACTTTTAAGAATTTTAAGTAACTTCTTATACCTTGAAATGCACTACATCACTAATATTTTAACTAGTTTTAAAACAGGTATAGACTCATAGGAGTTTGCAAAACACAATATATAGGAATATCATGTGCACCAAATTCCCCAAAGTTAATATTTTACACAGCTTTCTTACAAAATTAAGCCAGGTTACTTTGATACAACCATGAAGTTTGTCATATTTTACAAATAACTCGTGTACTTATGTGTGCTTAATTCTATGCAATTTCAACACATGTGGATTCATGCACCCATCACTAGTCAAGCCATAAAACAGTTTTTTAAACTATAAATCTCTCCTCCATTAGTCATTTATAACTACATCCACCCTGCCTAACTCTAATTGTGACAATCACTATTCTACTGTCCTTCTTTATTGTTGCTTAGAAATTCTTATTTAAGTAAAACCTGGTGGTAAATATTTTTGAGATTGGCTTTTTCCATTCAGTATAATTTGCTCATGGATCATACAATTTATTGAGTACATCAATAGTCCATTTACTTTTTATTGCTGATTAGTAATTCATGGCTTGGATACACTATAGTTTGTTTACTCACTCACTGAAAATATTTGGGTCATTCAGTCACTAGCTATTATAAATAAAGCTGCTTAGTCCTTCACATACAAGGGACTGGATGAATCTGTCTTCATTTCTTCAGTTTTCATTATACTCTAAGATGTCATGTAAGTTGAACTGTATGGTAAGTCAGCTTTTAGTTAGCAAAGGACTTGGCAAACTACTCTTTAGAATGGTTTTGTCATTTTTATCCATCCACCAGTGATACAAGAATGATCCAGTTAATCTGATCTCACCAGCACTTAATGTATTTGATATGACCTTTTTTTTCCACTACCAGGGATTGAACTTGAGCACCATTTTGTAGTTTAATCTTCTGAAAAGTGTATGTTGATATATCATTGGGTGTGTGTTGTTATCCAATAGCTAATGATAACTTTTCAGGTGTTTATCTGCCATCTGTACATTCTATTGTATTGATTCCACTTCTATCTTTTGTCCATGATCTTAATGGATTATGGGTCATTTCAAAATTGTATATTCTAGGGATAAATCCACTTTCAATATGCAATTTATCTCAACCCATGATTTGGCTTTTCTTTCTTTTAATGGAGATTTTCATAGAGAAAAAGACTTTAAATTTGATAAAATCCAATTTTTTAGGTACTTTTTTTTATTTTCTACACAGTGTACAATATTAGGTTATGTTTAATATGTGAAACATTTTCTTACAACAAATCCCACGAAATTCAAATTCAATGCTTAACCTTTGATATTTTATAAATGTAATGATTTGATAAAATTATTCCTGAAGATAACTACATACTACAAAACCCAAGGGTCATTTTTATTTACTTTAATATATATGAGCTAATTTATGAACTTATTTTTCTTCCATTTTTTCATGTACTGCACTAACAAAAACTTCAACTTGTGTTTATTAGCTTGGGTTCTCTAGAGGATTAGAACCAATGGAACATATTTGTAATTTTAAGAGGGAATTTATTAAACTGGTTTATGCTATCAGAGGTTGATGATTCTATAATGGCAATCTGCTTGCTGGGAAGCTGGGGAGGAACAGTAGTTAGTTTAAGAAGCTGGAACCCTTACAAGAAAAGAAAATGCTCAAAGTAAAATAGGGTGAAGGAGGAAAAATAATAAGACTATAACAAAAAAAAAGGAAACAAATTTTATGTATATGGGGGGGCGATAGGGTGGGTAAGGCTACGGGAAAAAATGAGAATTAAGTTGTGTCTTATACTGATACAAATCCCCATTATGGAGTGCAATCATGATGCGTGTATTATGTACCAATAAAGATTTAAAAAAAAAAAAACAATAAGGCAGCCATACGCTGTGGCTAATGGCCTAAGTCTGCATTCAAAGACTAAAGGAACTGGAGGGTGATGTCCATGGGCAGCAGCAACAACCAGAGTGAGATCACACATCTGCTCAAGAAGGGTCAGCTTGTGTGCACCTGCAAACATGTCCGTCCCAGTTTTTGTCCCATCAGGACCCCCTAGTTTATTAGCCAATGCTTCCCACATTCAGGGTTGATCATTCCCTCCATATTCACTAACTCACATGCCAACTGTCTCTGGAAATGCCCACACAGAAACACACAAAACTGTGATTTACCAATTCTCCAGGCCTCTTTGACTCTAGTCAGGTGGACAACTGAGCCTCACCTTCATGTCAAACAAGCAGGCAGGTCTGAGCCCATCCCAGGCGCCTGCCACACTGGAGTACAGGTGTCACTAGCTAACATGTATCTTTGTTTTCACGAGAGTGAGAATTAAAACCCAAGCGTAAGTATGAATTCACAGAGACGATCTTTAATTAGAAGGTAAAAGAAAATTGAAGGGTAGGGCTGGGCACAGTCTGACAAAGATCAAGCTGGTTCCCTAACAATAGGAAGTAGGAAAGCACAGGAAAAGGGCTCCAGTTTGAGACACTAAAGGGAGCCCAGGTGTGGAAAGGTGGATTGGACTGGCTACCAGGAAGGAACTGCATGCTAGCAAGCTAGGCACCAGCTGATCATTATCTCAGTCCTGCTTTCATAGTTCCAGAAGAATCCTCAAGATCTGAGAAGTAATTTCAACCAAATGAGGCACCACTGTATTTCCAAGTTTTAGGCAACAGAGACTTCTGACTGAATGTGAATATCTCTACAATCTCAGTCTTGAAGGGGAATTAGATGAACTAAGTAAATTTGAGGCTGATAAACCTTCTTTTGACAGCTTTCCCTCACTGACTGTCATGCCTATCTCCTAAGATTTAAGGTAATAAATCATTCAAAATAAAAAGTGAATATTTGTTCTATTTTCATTTACCTATTTGGCATATGTAGTCCCAAGTGAGGTCACAATTTTTAGCAAAAACTGTTCTTTCAGGCCCTGACTGCCTCAGAAGAAATATAAGTGGTCCTTTTAACAAGCAGTAGGTTGAGAAGGTTTTTTGTCCTTTGTCTCTGTGGTGGCCTCTGACTGTGTCACTGAGTCAGATGCAGGCTGGGCTTCTGCTCATCTTTACTCACACGACAACTTTATCAAGATGACCCCGAAGTATATTTCAACTCTGGGGAAAAACTGGGTAAAATGTGAGGACAGAGATGAGAATGACTTGACAAGTGTCGAGGAAGTGGATGCCTCTCTGGCATATCACACACAAAATTGAATGTCTGACTAACTAGAGACAACTGTGCTTGCAAAAAACAAAGCAAACAAAGCAAAAAGCCAGTTTCTGTCACATTGGGAAGACACAAGGCATTTAGGGATGGGCTGATTTTCCACAGTTGGGGACTGAGGCAGAACTCTTGCAAGGAACCATGGGTCTTAGATTTGCACTGAATTAAATTTGTAGGTGTTTGTATATGGTTTAGGACTAGAGCCAAAGAATCACTTTGTCTCTTGTACAAACTTTGAAAATCAACATTTTAAAAACAGACCCTCAATCCCTATCCCTCACGTATGGGAATCAGAATCTCCGATGGCAAGCAGGAACAGTC
>PVIR01008146.1:0-57534 GCA_004026965.1 Petromus typicus
TGGGTTAATGTTGCCACCCCAGAAGGCTTGGGTAGCTGGGCATCTAGCCTAAAGGGTGACGCTCAGGGTGTCAGATCTGGCCCGGCATGGTGCAGCATACCTGTGATCCCACTACTGCTTCGAGGGGCTGAGGCAGGAGGATCACAAGTCTGAGACAGCTTGGAAACAACCCAGGGAGACCTTGTCACAAAGTTGTTCAATGCGGAAGGGGCCTTGAGGAAGTAGCTCGGTGTTAAGGCCCTGGGTTCGGTCCCCAGCACCAGAAAGAAATAAATCTAATGAGTTTTCCATGCTAGGTTTTGGTCTTGCTTAGGAAAGAGCCACGCTGTCCATTTTCTCCTGTATGGCATGAAGCCTCTGCCCGATGCTGCTCTCCCAGTGGACTCTGGAAGCACATACATTGTCAAATTTCATAGGTTCAGAGCAGAAGAGGAAATAATTCTGCCTCCAAGTGAATAGTACCTTGAGTAGCACTTATTTCTGAGTCAGATGATATTCAGAAGAAACTAAGGACTTTAGGTCTCAGAGTTTATGCTGGAACAGGTCAGCTGGAGGGGGGCTGCTGGAGCAATGAACGCACTTTGCATACGAGAAGCTCATGAACTCTGGGGGGGAGGGGTAGACTGCCGTGGACTGAGTTGCATTTCCTCGAATTCAGAACTGAAATCCTGTCTCCCGATCTGGCGAGGTCTGGAGATGGCAGTTTTGGCAGCTAATCAGGCTTAACTGCAAACCAAGAAGAGAGCCTTCTAACTCCCGCCTTCGGCGCCGGGAGGAGTCACGGGCTAAACCGCCTACGCCATGGTGTGTATTATGGTGCCAATCCTCAGTCACAACCCCAGAGGAAACTTCTCGAGGATGATGAAAGGAGGTGATGACCAACGTGGTCTGTGACTAATGCTGTTCAACAGGAGAGAACAGCCATGAGCCAGAACCGCACACTTACAGAGGAGGAATGGGGGAAGCTATTCCTGTCAAGAACGCGACTGAATAATATCCTCCAGATTTGTCTGTGTTGCCATGAATGATAAACTTTTCTTCTTTTAAAGGGTTGAATAATATCCCATTGCGTCTGTGTTCCACATTTTCCATGCATATATTATATTGGACATAGATGTATACAATTACTATTTGTCAGTTTAAAATAATATTAATGAGTAGATAGTTATTACTTAACAAAAACCTCTGTTCCAAATGTTGGTTTGTCCAGCACTTACACATGATATCACTACGGAGTCTGCTCGCTGTCGAGTACCAGGGCTGACATTTACTTTCTGACTCACATGAAAACATTCCTCTCCTTCCTGCTGCTGCATTTTAATTCTTGCAGAAAATGTAAAGTAGGTTTAAAAAAAAAAATGATGAGAGACTCCTCCAGCGGAGGAGGAAGTTTAGTTTTAATTTTCTGAGGTAGCTCTGGCTCCCCTTGTGGATTTTCTGTGTCTTCCACTAACCAGTCCCTGTTTGAAAGAGAGCAATAACTGGAACAGAGACATCTGATTCCTGGCCGAGACCATTAAATTGTTTAAGCCTAAAACAACACCGAAAGTATCAGGAAAGGAGAAGAGACTTCAAGCTTTGAAAACCTCAGCTAAGATGACACTCTATAAACTTATTTCTCAAGTTTATAAAAGTGGTTGTTTAAAAAAATAGACAACTTGCCAAAGAGCCTGGTTGACCTGTTCCTTCTGGCACGCGCTCGTTCCCAGAGCGACCTCTGCACCTGCCCCCTCGGTGACAAATACGTGACAATCTGCTCCCAAGGCAGAACGAGAGGGTAATGTTGTTATTCAGAATAAACACGAAATAAAAGAAAACCAATGCAACAAATCTAAGTGAAAAAATAAGGATCTCTTCTTCATTGAGTAGAGTAAACCACCTATGTATTAAATATCTGTGTTTATGTATTATAGGCTTATCCCAAGTGGAAGATGTCAGCACAAGTCATTACCAGCCATAGACTCCTCCTAACGAAATACAATGTGTATTTTTTTTAAATTAGGGCAAGGAGACTGACAATGGCAGATTTGTGAAAGAAAACCTGGGCAAATATCTAACAAAACAAGGGGGTTTTTTTAGGGAAAGTGGAAATTCTATAAATTTGGATCTAAAGAATGTCTTCCTAACTGATCCCCAAAATGAAAGCAACTTTTACGCCTTAACACGCAGGAAAACCACGTGGATAATTGCCGAGGTCTCACGCAGCCTCTCGGGACGGGGAGGGCAGAGAACTCGCACGAGGCCCCGGGACATAGTTCTCTCACGGCCACCTCCGTCCTCGCCCGCCTGAGAGGAAATAAAACTCACCTGTCGTGAGTGGCAGGTACCTTTCCTTTCACTGAGGAGCTTTAGCTCAGCGCCACACTCAGTAATTAACGAAGGGCGAGAAGACGCGGCCGCCACCGCTCGGGGTGTGCTCGGTGAATTTGTTTAACATTCCAGGAATAATCGCTGTGATTTCATATTCTCCTTCGGTGAGTTAAAGCTTGAACGAACGTTTAGGTTTTCCCTTACTTTTAATGCAACTTTGAATTCAATTTTAAGAAACTCTTTAAATGTCTCTATTTGGTTAAAACACTGCGTTTTAATGCATGAGAGCTTACACTTACGCGTGAAGCTCTGCCAGGCCCTGCACAGCGCTTCACAGCGACGGGCGCCGTGGGGAAGAGGCAAGCGCCTTGTCCGTTTCTGTCCAGGCTGCTGCGGAGCACGGACAAAGTGAGGCAGGAGCGCCTCGACCTCCGCCCCCCGCCCCACCCCGAGTTTCTTGTTGGGTCAGAAATCAGCCCGTGGCGGTTTGGATCTGAGAAAGACAGTGGAAGAAGTCAAGTCCGATGACGGGTTAAGACTATTCTGTAAGTAGAAAATGTGTGTGCGTGCCAGGGGTCCTGTAAGGGCGTCTTCGACCTCTTCTCGTGTATTCTTTTTATTAATGTCCAGATCATGACCATGAACTTAATCTTCATTCCCCCTTTCCAGCTCGCCTCAGTAGGACACTGTAGAGTGTGTGGAGGCGCACACCCGAGAGCAGATGTTACAGTTTAAAGGCCTTAGGTGATACAAATATATCAAAAACCCATTTCTGTAGCGCCAGCGTTAGACTTCTGTAGTCTGAAAGATGGCAAGTCTTAGGAAAGAGAAAATTTTTATCTACGCATTTCTCCCCAGTGCATAGGAAACAATATTCACTTCTGACGCTGTATTGCTGCAGAGGGAAAAGGGATCTGAAAGGATGATGTGAAAAACTCCGTCTCCTTCGCCTGTGTGCTCGACTTTAAGGTGGGAAATAATGAACCCGGCAGAAAAAGGTGCAAAGCCCCTTGCGAGCGACCTCCTCACTTGGGCATCCTATTAACTGGGGTTTGAAATTTCGATCATTTGCATCTGAGATAAAATGTCTGAGACATCCCTATTTTGCCAACCAAGGAATAATTCAAGGAACAAACTTGTAAGATTATCTCAGCATCTTTGTAATAGCATTGCGATGGTTCTAATCATGTTTTAATTAAATTTTTCCTAATACCAATTGAACCCACTCAGATAGTTCTGTGAGATCCCATCTACCTACTCAGGAATTCAGCTAAATATGTCAAGAATCTGATGTCCACATTTTTATACTGAGGGAGATAATTTTTGAACTTTTACAAGATTCCTAAAGAGTTATGAAAATATCTGCAGTAGCTCTCTGTGCACAAACATAATTGTCATTCTATACATCCTTCTTTGTAGCATAATATTAAGAATCCAGTTGTTAGGATATTTCTATACAATGTATTTTTTAAGGCAAACATTTCAAAATGAAAGTGAATTTTAAATCCTGATATCCTGAAAGTCCTGTAGTTTTTTTTCTCCGTTTCTTCTCAGAAACAGGTCCCACACTTTCACCTGGACATTTGTAGGATAATGAGATTGTGTTCAGAAGGCATATATGGGGCTCCGCTGCTCACGCTTTGTGAAGGTCATCCACCCTCCACACTTAAACCTGCTTTTCAGGTGCAGATTAAGTCTACAGCACTAGATGAGTTTTGCCCTAATTTTCTTTGATCAAACGTAAATGAAGGGAACTAATTTCTAAATAACAAAAGCTCTTCCATAAGGTTAGATGCATCATTTAGCTCTGCAGACATGGGTGTGTTGGAGTTCTGTGCATATCACAGTTACAACATTTATGTTCTACTCCAGTCCCACGAAGCCTTTAAGGGTTGACTGCACATTCTGTAGAGTGAGTTTTCTAAGGCACAGAAAGCCCGGGGCGGGGGCATTGAGAAAACCTGTCATTGATAGAAGAAAATGTCTCCAAGACAAGGACTCCAGGAGCAGGCAAGGTGGACGACCACAGCTTAGACTCAGGGAGATCAGCAGCTGAACCCCTATTCACAAGATTACCACATAACTGTTCATTTATCTCCATAAGACTCAGCTCCAGTGGTGAGTGAAGATAGCCACGTGCGCTCCATGAGTGAAGTCAGGCCTCGGAATCTCAGAGCCCGGTGCCTGTAACCAGAAAGCGCTTGTCGATTGTATTTGTGACCAAATTTACCCCTCTCGGACGCCTCATGTTCCGGCTTTACTCCCTGATTTTCAGTAGAGACTTACCCAGGACTTATTATGAGCTTTGACTTCGCTTGGGGCTAGGAATACAAACTAAAGAGGCATGCCGTGTCCTTCAGAGCTGCCGAGCAAATGAGTGCTGACTGTGCACTTATGTGTTGTACAGATTAATTGGATCAAAATAAAATGTATAATTTTGATTTAGTTTTGCTTGTTATTAAGTGGTATTTTCATTAAGAGTTTAAATTAGCCCCTAACAATTACTAGCACTCGGGAAAAGAGAAACAAAATTTGTCACCTTATTAGCACTCCTCTGATTCCATTTATATGTTGAAAATGGAACTTCTATGACACTGTCCTTAGACTTAGGATTTATGACAGCTGGCAAAAGTCTCATAAAAGCTAAGGGAATCTGTTCTTGGAGAAGCATCTGTTTATGTTAGATCAAGTTTAAATATTTTTTAAATGTGTTATAAATATGTTTGAACTTGTCATTTAATATATATTGGTATTTCTGATAATAAACATTTGTTTTTAAATTTGATTCCCCCCAAAATGTATGGTATTTTGCTTAAAACTTGAAGTGTCATCTTCATAATTTGGATTTGTTCAGTTTATCAAAGAAATAGGTTGGCACTGGATCAACATAATGATAGAAAAAGTGTTTGAATAAAGAACACCCACCTGAAGAAAGCATAACCTGGGACAGCTCCCAAAACCTTTCCATGACTGATATCTTCCTACCGCACAGATTTCCTCTCACTTTCTCTGTACCTGAGACATTTTCTTCCACAGAGAGTCTACAAACCAAAGTGATCACCTGCAGGAAAGCTTTTAAGTAAGTAGTCTAGCATCTCACACGGTTTGATTATCATAGAAGAATAAAATCTTATATGAAAAATACTTGTAGTTTCTAATTAAAATCTCAAATGGCAAAACTTTTGTTATATCTACTCTAGTTCTCGTGTTTGGCTCAAGATTTCTATATTGTGTTAATTTGTATACAAAGAAAACATTTTAAGATGAAATATCTTCTGGTCACTTTAGAATTGTAAGCATTATCAACAATTTAATTAGAGGGAAGCACCGCTCTATAAGGAGGAGAGATGCCGTGGCTCTCAGCTGTTCTTGGAGCTGAGAATTCTCTTTCATCCACAACATTCCATGTACAGAACGATTATCAATACTTCCTTTGTTTAAGGGTGCCTTCCTAGGAAAGCTAGGATGACAGGGCTGTGGGCCACATCGTGCTACAAACAGAACTTCAAGCTCAGACTCCAGAAGCCATTACTTTCTTTTCCTTTTCTTCATCTACAGCACACTGAACACCACAGAAGGAAAAGAAATGTCAATAATTATCCCCAGCACTGCCCTTCTGCAACTTACCCTCCTCTTCCATTTACAATTTCCATTTCCTCAAACTACAAATATAATCAACTAACATTGCAATGATTATCATCTCGGTGAGAGAAGAGAGAATAGCAGAAGAATGAAGACAAACTGATACTTCCCACAGCCGGCGGGTCGAGGCTCAGACAGACAAAAGAGAACAGAGAACACGGTGCTCAGAGCAGGCTGTGTCACAGTCTCTCCCTTCTTTCCCGTGTGGCTGACGTGATGCAGCCTCCGAATCCCAAGCAAGACTTGGAAATGGAGATACAATGTTGCAGGAACCAAATTTCTTACATACCACGCCTACCACCAAATACTGTAATTCGAAATATCTGTTCATGAATTCATTAAAGAGCACACTGCTATGTGTAAGATGAGTAACAAGAAATCTAAATTTGAAAAATATTTAATATCACTGGTCATTTGAAAGAAGAAAATTAAAAGAACACAGATTCCACCTCACTCCAGGAAAATGGTTAGTAACAAGAAGTCCACCAGTAACAAATCCTGGCAGGTTGTGGTCAAAAAGGAGCCCTTCCTCTGTTGCTGGGAATGCAGACTGGTGCAACCAGTGTGGAGATCAGCGTGGAGAGTCCTCAGAACTCTCAACCTAGAGGATCCATTTGACCCGGCTATTCCCCTGCCTGGCCTCTCCCCACACCATCTCCCCACAGTAATCTCTGTACTCTCGTGTTCGTACTGGCACAGTGTGTAATAGCTAAACCTTGGAAGCAGCCCAGATGTCCATCGACTGATGGATAAAGATACTCCTTTGCCATGAACGATGAGCTTGAGACCCCTCTAGCTGAATGGATGCAGCTTGAGACCAGACTCTGGTGGAATGAACCGGGTACACGTGTTGAAATACCGCATTGTTTCTCTGGTAAGAAACTGAGAGTAGAAATAAAGACCAAAATTCACAATAAACATTGTGAACTGTAAAAAAAAAAAAAAGTTTAATAGAAGAGGGACAAGGCAGGGGGACGGGACAGGAAGGAAGGGACAAGAAAAATAGAATAGAAGGAAAAAATAGAGATGAAGCTTTTGCAGATGAGAAGAAGAGAGGTTAAAGGTGTAAATGAGTGGGGGAAAGCAAGATATTTCATGTACAAGTACAAATTCCCTATGAAGAATATGATCATTATGAATATCTAAAATATACTGATAAAGGTTTCATAAAAATTAAACTGTTATGCTTTATGATGATGTAAAAAAAAGGCAATGCCACACTAATTCTAGGTTCTCAACACTTGTTAAATGAAATAAATAAGAAGAAAATCCTTGAAGTTTAATACAGTCAGAAATAGAGAAAAAAATAAAATTATTAATACACATATTTCAATGCATGATGTTTCCTTATTGCCATACATTTTCCCAGCTAGTAGTCCCTAAATCCTTCTCTTTGCCGGTCCTTCCAGCCCCATCACACATGCAGACTGAGCTGGAGCAGGTGTGAGTTTCACAGCAGAGATGCCACAGGGCCTTGTCCTTGCCTTGTGGATTTCCTTCTAGAAAGAAAACCATATAGTTAAGGTATGAAATACCACGTGACGTATGTATTACAGTCATCTAGATTAAAACATCCATGTTTTACCAAGATCAAAATTGAATAAAAGTGTATAACTACAAACAGACCAATAAGCAATGTAAAAACAGTGCTAAAAACTGAGTGTTAAATTCATCTTTCATCGCAACTGCTTACTGAGTGAGCATTAGACATTTATATTAATAATTATAAAATTAGTGATTGTATCCAAACTCTACTGATAGATAGGTAGACAGATAGATACATACATAGATAGATAGGTAGATAGATAGATAGATAGATAGATAGATAGATATCTGCTTGTATCAAGACATAGGCCACGTAGGAAATATCTTGTTCTTTATTATAGTTCAAATTCTTAAAATGGCACTTGTTGGAAACAATCATAAATCATATTTTTGCTTATTACTTACAATGTTCTTGCTCACTAAAGCCACGAGGCCCTTAAAGGTGACTGCTGCACCACGGGCTGGACTGACATCGAGACTCTCGTGCAGGTGCTGTCCTGAGTCTGATGCACTCCCGCTGTCGGACACGCCACCTGCTCCTTGGAAGGGCACGTGGTGAGTGCCGGGCTCCGCTGCTCCGAAGAGACACCGTCTCTCCCACACTGCACCAGTCAGCAAGCGAGCGCGGCCCCCCGGGAGGGAGCCCCAGGCCACACTCACATGGCCTTCTGAGAGAACGGCGGTAGCATGTCCAGGGAGGGCGCTGCTGCCAGACGAGTTTACTATCCCCTAAATTCCTTCGATCTATTCTCAGGTATCTCCTCGTGGTTTTTATCTCGTAAGATAAAACACAAAATGATTCTACAGTTTTCATGGGCTCTTGGAAGGGCTCCAAAACTTAAATAACGCTTTGATGAAAAAGATGGGATAAAGAGTAGTGACATTAAAGTTTATTTTTTAGCTATGACATTTTGGTAGTTGCCAAAAGAAATGAATAGGCAAGCCCCCACCCTCAGTTACAAATACACGGAGTAGCATAAACACAGCCTGAAGTAGCTGTGCAACCCAAAATTTGATTTAAATTATATATTGCCCTTTAATGTATTCCATGCTTTCTTTTAAGCATAGAGTCCTTTAATAATAAAAGTCAATGACATCAGATTAAGTTTTGCACTTCTAGCCCCTTTCTGCTAAAGGAAAGAATGAAAAATTGATTTTTCTGAATAAATGAAATCACTTTATATTAGTTTAATAATATCTGCTTTCCCTATGATATTTCATAAGAAAATAACCTAAGTAAGTTTCCACGTATGAAGCTCTCATTTCTCTGACATTCATTCAGTAGAATTTTAATTCTAAGGAATCATAATATAAAGAAACTTGCTGGGGTCAGCAGTTTAGTTTTATATGGGAGAATTACTGACTAAGCTATAAGGAGCTACGTCTTTCCGTCTAGAGCTTAGTATATTATTTATGATATCTTTCAATCTTTGATACAAGAGGTATTAATTTTATCAGTCAGTGGTCCGACAAGGAATTCTACATCCATAAATGATCAATTTTTAAAGACCAAAAGTCATCTGAAAGCGGACACCAGACACACCTAACTAACGCTGACGCTCGGGCCTCCCCGGTGCTCCGTCGCGTCTTGTTTCTCCCAACCACATAAAACCGACTCAGGACTCACGTGGGCACACGATGAGTCCAAGCCCATCCCTCCCACGTCTTAGAGAGATGGAGTTTCAGAGTGAAGGGCTGTTTTGGCCAGGCTGTCGCCCAAGAATCCGATGGTGTCTTGTCTGTGGTGTCACTTCCTGCCACTCATGGCTGTTGTTTTGGAAGAGCCTGCTAGTTCTTTGCACAATGGCTGTCACGCTGTCATCCCTCCACAGTTCAGTCAGCTAATCTGAAGCAGAGCTGCCATGACCTGTGCCCATGATAAGCAATTTCACCGAACGCACTTCAGGCGCCAGCCGCGAGCGGACGACCGCAGTGACCTCATCTGCCCACCGCCAGTGTAGGGCAAGGCCTCTCGGGCCACGGCCTGCCGGGTTCAGCCAGACTCCCGCGTGACTTTGTTGCCACAGCACAACACCACAAAGCAGACCACGGAAACTGACTTTCTCCCGGTGCTGGAGGCAGGAGCCCAACGCGAGGAGCTGACGCTGTGGACTCCGCACAGGCCTCTCTCCTGGACTTGCATCTGGCTGCCGCCCGCGCTCTCCTCGTAGGCCCCGTCTTCCCATGTGTGCACCCACCTGACCCCTGCGCACGCGGCGACCTGCTCTCCTCGGAAGGACGCTAGACATACCGGACTAAGAGCGACCCTCCTGACAGCAGTGCACTTAGCTGCTGCTTTACCTGCTGCTTCTGTCTCCAAATGTAGCCGCTTCCTACATAACAGCGTTAGAACTTCCGGGTTTGATTTCGGAGGACATCGAATGTGGTCCCTGAGACCCTCGGGTTTACACTGGTGTCAGAGCTGCTTTGGCCCCAATAGTACAGGGGACAACGCCAAAATGGCATAGTCAGGAAACACGTGCATGTTTAAACTGTAAAAATTATTACAATTGAATACACGTGGTTACTAACCCACCTCAAAATCCTCTTCTTCCATTTCAACAGTTATTATCCCCCCATTCTTGCCATTTTCTAAAGCAGTTTTGTCTAATGATAGTCTTATTAAACTAAAATTTGCATATCACACAACTTAAAACTTAGAATAGCATTCAGTAGATTTAGATTTAGGCACGTTGACAGAATTCTACAACCATAACCATGATCAAGCTTAGGTGATTTTGTTAGGCTGACAGGAAACACTACCAACCAGACGTCACCCCTGGTCCCTGCCCCTAAACTAGGAACTCACTGAGCTGCGTGAAGTTTCCTATCCACGATTTATTTTTCAAAATACACCACACTCATAGCAATAATAAAGACTTTAATGTATTTAAAGAAAGGGGCTGGGGATTTAGCTCAGTGGTTCCACACCTGTCATGCAAGCGCAAGGACCGCGGGTTCGATCCCCGGTAACCACATACAGTACTGGGTGTGGAAACTCACCCCAGCAGCAACCAGTACCACATACCACAGTGCCGGGCGTGGTGGCTCACGCCTGTCATCCCAGCACTCGGGAGGCAGAGGCAGGAGGATTGCTGTGATGTGAGTTGGAGGCTGAGCTCAGGGTCAGCCTGAACCACAAAGCGAGACCCTGTCTCAAAAAAAAAAAAAATGTATTTAAAGAAATGAAAATACTGTAGAACAAACTGTTACACAGTGTTGGAGTGAAAGCAAAAGTAGACAGCAGAAACATATTCAGGATATCATCACTATTTTTCTTTATATTTTTTCTCTCTCTCCTCTTTGCTATTAAGTTTCATATAAGGCAACTATGTGATGTTCAAGCTCTTGTGTATGATTTACTTAACATTATGGCCTCAACCATTTTCCCACAGGTTTATCACAACACCAGAGCAGTGCTTCACTCTGTGCACACGGCACGTCATGTTTCCATCCATTCATCTGTCGATGAGCGTTTGGTCTGTTTCCAAGACTTACCTGATATGACCTGCTATGAACTGTGCTGTTATAAACATGGTACCTATACATCACGGTGGTGTGATGCTTTAAATGCTTATGGGAAAATACCGACAAGAGAAATAACTGGTCCAATGAAATTTCTAGTTTTAGTTCTTTGAGGAATCTCCACACCGATTTCCAGTGCTTGCACCAGTCTCTACCCCCACAAAGAAAGAAGAAGGATTCCTTTCTCCCAACAGCCTCACCAGCATTTGTTGTTGATTGATTTCTTGATGGTACCTGTGTAAAGTATTATGTTAGTTTGAAAAGTACTGATGTTAGATATTCTCTAAAACTCTTATGGAATTCAGTAGTAAATGTTGGTACCTATGCTTTTCTTAGTAGTGGTTTTATTATATTCGCAGTTTCACTGACTAATACTGGCTTTTCAAAAATAAGCCAATATTAGCCAGTGAAACCGCAGAAATAAATAGTTCAGTTTTAGTAGTTCACATATAATTACAAATTTATTAATTTCTTCTGAATTGTCCATTTTATTATAGTACAAGTCTCACAGTAGTTATCAACAATCTTTTGGATTTTTTAAGTATATGGATCTCGGTCCTTTCTTTTCTTTTTAAAATGAGATTTGCTATGGGTTTGACTTCTAAATAATGAACTCTTTGATTCATTGATCCTTTGTGATGTTTTTCAGTCTCAATTTCATTAGTTTCCTGATCTTTATAAATTTCTTCCTCATCCTAGCTTTGGGTTTGAATTATTCTACTTTTTCTAGAAGCTTGAGGCGTATCCTTAGTTTGCATATTTAAGTGTGTTCTGGCTTCCTGGTGTGGGAGGGTACTGCTGTACACTTTCCTCCTATAACCACTCTTGCTGGCCTGTGGATTCCAGTATGCTGGACTGACTTTGTCTCTCATTGTCCAAGCGATTCTGAAAGCTCCATCCCATGAATCTCTGTAATTGTGTTCTGGACGACATTAATACACTGAACTGAAAACGTTTACCTTTTGTGGTCATTTTGATCGAGGAAGAGCCGGAAGTTCACAAATCTGGTGAAGGTGGATGAGGATACAGTATAATGCTTTCAGTTCCCAGAAACTGCCATAAAACTTTCTAATACATTCAGGGCATTGAGGCAGCCATGATATACTGTAGAGGCAGATCAATAGGGTCCATCAAAATGATCAATTAAGAGAGGAGAATTGGGTAAAACAAGTCCTTACCTTATCAGCTGGCCCACTTCTGTGAGAGAGTAGAACAGTTATAGTGCTCAGAAAAGGGGAGCTCACAGAGCAAGGGTACATTGGCACTTTTCATTGGTTGTACCACTTACAGGCTTAGTAAGTTCTACTGATTATTCAGCTGGGAGTTACAGTGGACAGAAAGTAAAAGTTACACAGATGATGTTTAAGCAAGAGACGAAGCTGGCTCATAGCCTATGGGGTCGTTGTAGTTTTTCCTACATCTCAAAGTTGAGACATCTAAACAAAGTTTGAGTTTGACTCCAGTTCTCCTGAGAACTAGCTGACACCAAACAAACTGGGAATGCTTTTACAGAATTTATAAATAGTACATTTCTACCAGCTCAAGCTGACACAGAGCCCATGATATTTTAAGTCACTACAAGGTTTACAATTGATCAGAAAGCAATTCACTCATCAGAAAACAATTCTTTTCCCACTACACCTTTTTCTATAATAATTTTTAAAACTTTAATTAAACATTCACTATATTTTTAATTATACTCCATATCTACTACTCAACATTCCTGGGTAAAACTTCCCTTTTCAACCATGAAAATATACAGCATTAATTTATTGAATATTTACTTCCTCATGGTGAAAGTTATTTTCAAAAAAGAACTCATGCTTAACAAATAGATAAGAGAAAAGAGAGAGTATCTGGATGTCAGAAGTACTTGCTCTCTGCTGTTGTTTTGCTGACAGTGATGACAGATGTAGATGCCTCTCTGCGCTTGAGTAGTCAGTGTTCCTGTGGTGTTGAGATGTGCGTTCCCAGGAACCTGAGCGCTGCCTCGGGGTCTTCTGGTTGCTACCCAGAGAGCTTTCTCTTGGCCTGAAGCCACTTGCTGACCTTCCCGTATCTGCAGCTTCCTACAGTTTCCACAGCACCTTTGCTTTCACTCTGGCAGAGTCCAGTACCTTTCTCTCAGGGTGGCTCTTTTGGAGGAGGAGGCCCACGGACTCCTCACAGCAGAGGGCTGGTGCTCACTGCCTGCGCCTGGCCACGAGCGGGGTCTTGCTGACTTGTCATCAGGCCTATCCTCTTGTTTCAGTTTAAACTACTTGGTTTCTTCTGTTTGTTTATGTTATAAAATGATTACTCTAACCAAGCTAATTAATGTATCCATTGTCTAACACACTTTTTTGTGGTAAGAACACATTTGAGAGGCTGTTAACAAATTTCAAATATACAACATGTTACTACTAGCTGTAGTCAGTGTGCTACACAGTACGCCCCTGGAATTTACTCATCTTATTTTTAAATAAATTGAGTTGATTGGGACATGTTAGGAGCACATTATGATCACATTCCTCGTTACAAATTTGCACCTATACCTAAGAATCATGACACCTGGCTTCTTTTGAATGGTGCTAATTTCTTTGATAACTAAATCTCCTTTAGCTTCAGTGTTACACATGATTCCTTCTAGACTAAAATTTAAGTCTTTTAAATATTTATTGTCACTTTTTGTTCCCGAGTCTCACTATGTAAGTTTAGCTGCAACCACAGATCACATCCTGCAGCCTGAACACTGGGCTCCCTGACAGGGTCAGGTTGCACTTACATCAGTGTTTCCTTCGTCACAGGTTTTGTCACTGTGCTCTGAGGTCCACAGACATTAAGGATTTTCATTTTGACCTGTCTGACATCCATCATTATCCTGGATAACTCCCTTTGTCTCTGAAACTAATATAGAAACTCTCATTTTTAAAAGGAGTTTTAGTGTGATATATCATTCTCTAACCGTGACTATTTCTGTATATTTCTGAAAAATATAGATTTTTTTAGATTACATACTATTGTGTCCTATTTTGATTCACTTTGTTTTATATCTTTTACTTAATGATAAAATTAAGTGATGTTGAAATTATTTTATAACTGCTTTAATATTTAACATAGTTCTTATAACTCAGTGTTTCTATCTTTGTCATTTAATTATTTTAGAGCTTCAAGATATACTTTAATTCCTAAAAACCAGAAAGTAAAGTACAGTGGATATTTTTTGTGGTGAACCCTATGTGCAAAAAATTAAAATTAAAGTTTCCGTTTTGTAGATGATAGTGAATTGTTATCTGGGAGTCTGAGGAGCAGCACGGAGTGGGAGCCAGCAGGGTCTTATCTCTCAGTTAACCAGACTCACAGAATGTATTTAAACTAGTTTCTAAATAATTCTCTATCTTGGTTTCACTGGAACCTGGATTTATCTTTCATTTATGGATGTGTTGGTAGTGAGTAATCATAAGGTACCTATAGATAGAGATGAAAAAGCATAGTTTCTAGAAATTCATGGTCTGAAAGGGAATCAAATATGTAAACAAGTCACTACATTCTATGACAAGAAATATCACACATGTTCACACAGCAGGGTGATACATGTGCAGGTTAGGAGACACCAGGAAGGCTTCAGCGAGGAAGGGGTCCTTGGGTAGGTCTACAAGAATAAATAAAGCGTTGTGATAGGAGAAGCTGGGATAAGAACATTCTAGGTAGAGAGAATACAATGTGTATGAAAGAACATTTGGAGAGGAGGGTTTTACCACAAGTCACTCAATACAAAAGCTTTGGAGGAAGAAATCTGAGAGAGAAAATAGGGCAAGTACTGGAGGATGTGTTATGGAAACAGAGCTTATTAGGATGGGTGGATTAAGAGAGTAATACTTCTGCTTCTGTTCTGCAAGAAAATAACTGGTGCAATGTTACAAATATATTGCAAAATACAGAGCCTAGCATGGGGCAAACCACGCAAGGGGGCATCGCAGGGACGCAGGCGGATGACAGGAACCTGAACTGAAGGGAGAGGAGGCTGGGGAAAGTGTTAACAGCTTAGAAAGAGAAAGGCAAGGAGGCTGACAGAGCCCTGAAAAAGGAGGAGTGGTGGAAAGACAAACGCGGAATATTCTCAGTTTCTTGATCAATTGACAAGTAACTCATATCTCTTAAAAATTCAGAGGATCACACATCTGTATAGCTTCACAAAAAACTATGTGGACAGTCACATTAGGAATGTTCAAAGGGAAAGGGGGACTATCGGGAAGGTGAAGGCAGAGAAGGGAAAGACAATTTTGATGGTGTAAAGGAAAAACCGGAAACAAAGCTCCTGCGTATGGGGGCGGGGCTGGAGGAGGGCAGGGGAACGGGAAGACGCGAGAATCAAGACGTGCCATGCACAGGAGCACGTTCCCAGTGGCGAATGTGATCATCACGTATTTCTCAAACATATTACTAAGCTCAATTTTTAAAAATATACACAGCTGTTAACGGCAATGAGTCTGCCGTTTGCTTTTCGTCTGACACTAGGAACTTTGATTCAGAATTTTATATTGTTTCATATTTTTTCTGCTATGGGTTTTGTTCTTACTTTGGTAGTTGCCCTATTTTTCAGTATGAATTTACATCTCATCCAAATCCAATTTCCTGTATCATCGCTTTCATTCATTTCACTTATGAATGAGCATGTACAAGCACACAGCTGTGCGAGAATAGAGTTTAGCGCCAAGTTGTTTTTATTGTTTTTAAGCTATCTTTTGGATAAACGTGTTAAAAATAAATATTATTATCTTATATTCAGTGTTATTTCTCTGATTCTCTCTTTATATATATCTGAATTTCTGATCTGCCTCATTGCCCATCTTTCTAAAGAATTTTTAAAACATTCCTTTCAAAGCATGACTATCAGCAGTCAATTTCCTCATTATTTTGTTTTACCCGAGAAAGTTTTATTTCTCTTCACTTTTGAAAAGTAACTTTGCAGGATATAGACTATCAGCTTAGTGATGTTTTTTCTCTCAAAACTTTAAATGTTTCATTTTATCTCTCCTTGCTTTCATGGTTTCTGAGGAGCAATTGGCTGTAATTCCTAGATTTGCCCCACTACAGATGAGGTACTTTTCCTCTGGCTTCTTTCAGGAGTTTTTACATTGTCTTTAATTTTCAGTATTTTGAATATGATATTTTCAACTGCAGTTTCTCTGTCATTTATCCAGGTTGGTATTTTGTGACCTTCCCTAATCTGTGGTTCGGTGACTGACAGTAATTGGAGAGATTTTTAGTAATTACCATTTCAAATATTTCTCCTCTTGCTTTCTTTCTCCCCTTCTGATATTTCCACTAAATACAGGTTACACGGCTTATGTGGTGTGCAGAAATAGAGAACTCGAATTCAGGTGGAGCCAGGTCTTTGCCATGTAGACTGAGGTTAGCTGCTGGTGTCGGCATGTGATTCTGTTTCAAGAATTAAGCATTCATCCTTGCTCCTGAGAGTGCAGCACAGTCAGCATCTTAGAGACCTCAGCACGTGATCCCAGGCACAGACAGCTCTCGGGTAAGAACAATGCCGCCAGGTCTACGACTTTCTCTCCCGTGGAGAATTTCCAGTAGCATGCCTGGGTTTAAAGATTGTTCTTTGCTGTGATCCTGGGAGAAGGTCGCGGATGGTTTTGTAGGGCTGTTGTTTTTTCCTCACTGTGAATCTTTCTAAACAGCTCTCCAAATGCCAAGGCCCCACTGAGAAGCAGAAAGTCTGTGTGCCCACTGCCATGACTCACTTTCTCAATGCACCAGACTTGATTCTTGCCCTTTCCTTGGGTGCTGATCTCACAGCCACTTCCTAGAACACCCTAAAAGACATCTCAAGCTCAGAGGCTGATTTCCATGAACTCCAGTGTGGAGAAAATGATAATGAAAATCAAAATGTAGAAATACGAATTTACCCCAAGAAAAATGTAAGGATTACTGTGGAATATAACAAGATGAATAATAAGTGAAAATAAAGTGATTACTTGAGAGCCCACAGAACAGAAATCATAGATAGAACTTAAGGGGAGCAGTGCAGAGACTGACATCCTGTGAGGAGAAATGAAACAAGATCTAGAAGCACAGAAGGGTCAGACAATGAGAAACATCTCCTGCAAGTGTCTTCGCACTGGGGTGCACTGTGGGTAAGCCCAGCAAACACAGCGGAGGAGTGAAGGCGCACAGACGTACACCGAGAAGCTACGAAGTGTCACATTTTAGTTTATACTTCAACAAAAGGCACTCCAGATGACAAGAAGAAAGAAACACAACTAAGATAAGCCAAACGCAGAGACATTCCCAGCTGGCCCGCATGTGAGAAATACTTGACAAGAAGCTTGAAATACGTCTCATCACTGAACTGGTTACCACCTTAAATGGAAATGTATATCATATGCAAGAACAGGTAGATCATTTTGAACAGAAAAATGATAAATATTAAAATAATGAAACAGAAATGCTGCAAATAAAAAATAGAGAAGACAAGAACACCTGTGGTGTTCTTTCAAATTAAAAATAACAGCTGAGGAATAAATCACTACAAGTGAAGACAGATAACTACTAATTACCCAAACTAAAACACAGGACTCTTAAAAAGTGGAAAAAATAAACAGAAAAGATCTAGTGGACAGATGTGCCTTTGGAATCTCAAGAGAAGAGAAAAAAAGAGTACCAAAAAACGTATGAACTAATATTGACTTACAAAGATTATTTTACAAAGATACCATACATTAAAGATATTAAAATTTGCAAAAACAAAAACCACTAAGCAAGATACATACAAATGCACAACCCACTCATGCATGTGCACTAGAATGTACATGGGCACCTCTGGGCCTCTCACATTTAAACTACATGTCCTGGGAGAACACTAAACATGTCTAGACCCAGGAGTCATGAGCAGAAGGAGGATGAGCTACATGACAAAACTTCTTACTGTGTGCCAGGGACGACGGAGTAAAAGCTTTAACATACGGAAGGAGAAACATCTCTCAGAGCGGAAATCTAGACCCAGCAAAAACAGTTTATGAAATACAGAAAAAACAAAGAATTTCTCAAACAAACAGTTTATCACTGCAGACACACACTGCAAGAATGTTAAAGGAAATTCTTCAGGAAAAGCCATATACTAGACAGAAACCTAATCAACACAAGGCAACAGAGAGAGTTGTAAACAAAATAAATGAGAGTAAAAGAAAATTATTTACTGTCTTATTTTTAATTATTCTTTTAAAAACAGTCTAAAGCAAAAATGGTAGTAATATATTGGGTAGGATAACAATAGTGAAAAAGATGGTTAAGCAGACTGGGATATAGTTTTCTAAGGTCCTTGTACAGTAGGTGAAGAAATACAGGAATATGCAAATGTAGGCTCCAATTAATTTAACATATATAATATGTAAGACATTATACAAGTAGTGAGTTAAGTGGCCATAACTTTTACATGCCCAAATAAATCAGAGAAAGTGACCAAAAAAGGAAAGGACAAAGGCTGAGTACAGCCAGCAAAATATTAAGGTAAATAAAATGCATTAATAAACACTGAAGGTGCAATGATATAAACACATAAAAAATCCATCAGTTGGCATATGAACTATGAATTACATATGAGAAAACCTAATCTTAAATATATAGACCCCCCACTGGACTGAAATCAGAATTCTCGGTGCACACTTGTGCGTGACGCCCAGACGGTGGGCAGCAGCTAGGCAGACATGTGCAGACACGTGTGCATTCCACAGACACGTGTGCAGACATGCGCAGACACGTGTGCATTCCATAGACACATGGCTGTGTCTGAACAGTTAGGCCCATGTGTTTATATCTCAGAACTACTGATTCAGAAGGACTAGAAGCAACAGCACCTGAGGAGCCACATGCACACTTACCACTCAGATCCTGATTCTGAAAACTGGTCGTAAGAAACAAAACAGACCCAGGTCTCCTTTACATCAGGCTTGATTCTAAGGCTTGGGAAGAATACTAGATCCATCTGCCACGACCTGTGGTGTCAGAGTGTAAGCCCTGAACAGCAAGTCGAAGGATGTGTTGAAGGCAGAGAACAGTCTCAAAAGGGGTCGAGGTGCTAAAACAAACACCGTGGTTTATGATCTATACAGTCAACATCCAGCAGCCCATAATGGGATAAAGAAATTTAGAGCAAATATATGAGTAAGAAGGAAGCTCTGGAGGACAGGCGAGGGATTGACAAAGGAAGGAAGGAAGGAACCATCACTGAAAAATCCACTTACTGATGATAAGAAGAAGCAGTGACCATCTAGAAATGCTAAATTTCTGAGTGAAAATGTAAAGAGACACAAGATGTTTGAACAGTCTCTGAATATCTCCTGAAAGATAGCTATTAATCACAAGAGCAAATCCAGTATCTTCATGTCTTGGAGAAGCTCGGAAGACACTGCACTAACCCAGCAAAAATCCCCACTGCCCTTGTTAAAGCACATCAACCCTTGAGTCTACCACCCACTGCGTTCCAAGTGTCAGCATCTAGTCCCCCCCGCCCCCGTTCCAGCTTGGCTGTCTGCAGTCCTGACCTGTTTTCATTGCTACTTTAAGCTATCCTCAAAGAGTCTGCACTGCACTGTGGCTTCCGAATGGAATCGGAAGGCAACTCAGCACAAGTGCAAAGTTCACGCCACTAGGAACCGGTCATCTTGTGCTATAGTGAGTCTTAAACTTGAGAAGTTGAGATAGACCCTAAATAACACGCAAGATTTAGATAGAAGACAACTGATGACAAAGGAGGAAAGCAATGATAGCAATAACAAAGAAGAAGAAAGAAAGATAATAAAGTTTCATAGAAGCATCAGAGAATGCCTGGCACACTCTTCTCACTTTGCCAAGAAGTATTTAGAGGCCAGAGACTTTGCCAAGGTCACCTACAAACTAGACTCCAGTCTTCTTCATTCCAAACTGTGCTCCTCCCACTGCACGCCAGCTTGCTTGATAGTGAAAATTATCACAGTAGAAAACTGAAAGAGCGATAATAATAATAGTTACAACAAAATGCAGATTATAAAAGGAATTCAATACTAGGCTAATGACTTAGAACTTTGCATGGTGTTCATTTTGTAATTATCATTTTCAGTATTTGAGACCCTCAAATGTACTTTCCTATGGGAAAGTAGGTCTCTCAGCCGTTGCATAACAATACCCAGATTCAGTTTAGTGAATTATAGTAAATCTATATAAATTCTCCTAATGTTCAACAAGTTGCAGCCATTATTAGTTTTTATATTTGCCATAATATTTTAACCTAATAGTAGCAAGTAAATTTTAGTTTCTGTTTTTCTATATTTCACTAATACATTCCATATTTTATAGTTTATTGTTTTTTTCTTAAAGGAAATAGAAGACCATATGTGAGATTAACAGATCATTTTATGTTTAACCCTACTACATAACAAAGGCATAATAAATTTGGGGCAAATGATTAAAAATAATGAAAAGCTCTGTGAAGATATACAATGTCAGTGAAATTCAGAATAAAACACTCCACTTGATGACTCCAAAGTATTATAAGATAAGATAAGTGTACTGATAAAATTTAGAAGAAGAAATGAATTAAAAATTTTTCAGCAAATCCTTTTACATTATTTATTGGAAATGAGAGTCCATATCCAATAAAAATGATTTACAGATAAGATAATTAAGTATAAAGCAGTGATAGGAAAACAGAGAAGTCACGAATATACCCTGACATAGTTTAACTAGATCTAACTCAGGAGAGACACCATGGCAGCCAGAGCCACGTGACCGTCCACAGAGAAATCACCTCATCACACCTGACCATTCATGACTCCATGGAGGTTATCAAAAAGTGTTGTGAAGATCTTGGAGTATGTGCTAGTCATCTTGGTTACATTTGAAATTAAGGAAAATTTTCAAAGGAAGTTGGAGATCAATTAGGAAAAAGGTAGCAATAGGCTTTACGATCAAAATCTCTGCAGCACCAGAGCTAGCAGAATCAACAACTGGGATCTCATCTTATTAAAAAGCTGCTGCACAGCAAGAGAAACCACCAGCAGAGCAAAAGGACAACCTACAATGTAGGGGGAAAAAATGTATCTGCTGTTTCTCAGAAAAAGGACTAGTATCTAGAGTATATAAAGAATTTTTAAAAATCAGCCTCCCCTAATTTAAAGACCCAGTTCAAAAATGTGTATCTGAAATGAACAGACATTTTACCGATGAAGTAAAAGCAGCTAAGGAATATATGAAGAGATGTTCGACATCACTGATCATTCCAGAGGTACAGAAGAATACAACAGTGAGATTTCATCCCCCTCCATAAGTAATGGCTGCTATCAAGAAATTAACCAACAACAAAATCTAGAAAGTCTGTGACAGTGATATATCTGCACCCAAGTTTATAGCAGCTCAGTTTGTAATAGCTGAATCTTGGAGATAGTCCAGATGCCTATTGATGGGAGACTGTATAAAGACATGGCTTTCTTATAAAATGGAGTGAAAGTCACAAAGAATGATAAATTTCAGTCACTTTTCTCACATGCATGTACTTTGAGAACATACTCAAGTGAAATTAATACACAAATGTGTAAATACTGTATCTTCTCTCTAGTATGAAAAACCTAAGGTGTAAATGAATGCCAGAATGTATGATAAATAATCTGAAATAGGAAGAAAATGTTCCAAAGTCAAAGGGAAAAGGAAGATAGGGGAAAGTAAACAAGGGAAAGAAAAAAATTGAAGGTTAAATAGAAGGAAACAAAGCTTATGTATATAGGGTATGGGGGTGATAGGACAAGAAAATGGGAAAGAAAAGAATCAAGATATATCATGTACAAGTACAAATTCTCAATGTGGAATGTAATCATAATGTATGTATAAAATGTACCAATAGAATCCATTTAAATAAATAAATAAATAAACAAGTAAAATATCTTTTGACTCAATTTAGACTGCTGTTGTCATGTAAAATTTATTTCATTAATTTAATGACTTCACTATTTATTCACTGACACACTACACTGTATTGACAGTATAAACAGGGAAATATAAATAAAATCGATTTAAAGGTTACACAAATATTTCAATTTGCCAGTTTTGAGTATCAAAATTTATGTTTGTTAACCTAATAATGACTAAAAATAAGCTTGCTTTCACGTAAGTTGTTTTTCAATGAACAGAAAAACCACTTCTTAAAATAGCTATGAATCTTTATGTCCTTGTTATAAATGTCCTGACAAGAAAAATTAACAAAAGCTAATTGTAGAAAATTCCAGACAATACAAAACAAATATACTTCACAGACCAAAGAAAAAACATCAATCTTTTGATTAGCACCAATTTTGTTTAAAGAAAATATAATTCTTCCTAGCAGAAAATCAATGTGCAGAGTCTTTAATCAAAAGACAAGTAATTGATTATTTTATACTTCCCTTTGTGCTTTATTAAAGTGAATTGAAATCCACTTATATATTAACTCTTTAAACTCCCACAATCAACAATATTTGTGATACCTTTCTACACAAGGTATCATACTTGCGCATTTCTCTAGGAGGTGTTGTAAGAGCAGCTAGCACTGGGCAGTCCGAGGCCCAGTGCCACGGTGAGGGTGGACGCACGGACCGCGGTCGGGATGGGCCCGCGGCCCCCAGGGCCGCCAGGAGGGTGGCACAGACAAGCGTCTCGGCATCACCTCCGCTGGAGGCCAAGGCTTAAGGAGGGGCAGGTGGCTCGTTCTGTCAATGACACAGAAAGTAGAATGAGCGCGTGGGGAAAAGCAGGCGGAGGTTTTAAGTGGCTTTCGTCCCTCCTAATTTAATTAGTGATGGCACCACTGTGAGCAACGTGGTTGTGCAAGAATCTGGTGGCTGACACAGAAGCGAGTTCGTCCCCGGGATCGTGGGTGGGTCAGCTCGTGCCCTGCACCCGGGAGGCGCCAACCCCACGGTCCCGATAACACCCGCTGTCCTGAACAGACTTTTCTGCTCTTTGAGCAGTCCTTAAATTGTTCAATTACTTTCTCAGCAGAGGAGAGGTTATAAATTATAAGTCTGAACACAGAAGACAGTACAAACAGTAAATATACTTATGGCACACAAACAGGAGAAACATGATAGCCTGTGTTGCTAGGCAAAATGGCAGAGCAAAGATTAACTCCAGAACTGTGGTTTCCCAACACCAAAAACAAAAATCTGGAAAGAAGTGACTTTAGTAGTGAACAAACATTCATTTCCAAAAACTGGGCAAGTACTACAACTGTCTACACAAGCTACGGTATGATTTGGCAGGTTATGAGGCTAAAATGTCTACAGTGTATTTCTTTCAATGCCTTGTTTGTGAAAACTAAAATTAAAAACTAGAAAAAAAGATTAATACAAAGTTAGGGTGCAGGTACACTTGTGACTAAGCAAGAACAGTTTAAGATAATTGAATAACGATTAACTAGAAAAAATCAGAAAAAAAAAAAGGATAATCTGATCAAGGGGTAAAGATGAGGCCAGAAATTAAGAATGACAATAAAAAAATAATGACAATAAAAAGAAAAAAACGCTTCAAATGACTAATTGAAAGTAACTTCCGATGATGAAAACACTGCAGACTAGCTGAAGGAAACTCTAACTCGATGAATGGAAAATAACAGCAGCTTCAGGGGATACGAGAACCACTGGTAGAGCTGAAGGAACTACGGACTGTCACATTCAAATCAGATGTTTAAAATTTTGTGATGAAATCATATTAGTCATGAAATTATAAATACACTTCAACAATCTGATTTTAATGGGATTGTAGATTTTAGAAATAGCAAAAATAGGTTGACACTGACAATGGCTGGCTTTTTATGTTTAGTTAGTGGACTAGGGTAATTATTCCTTGCTTATGAAAAATGTCCTAATAAATGCAACAAGAAACTTTCCATTATTTGAAAAAAGCAGCATACAATATTTTAATTTTAAATTAGCCATGTTAAATTTTCATATACTGAAAATCATAAAATTGGAAATAAATAATGCTAAGCTTGTCAATTAATAATAAATATTTTCTGCAACATTATGTATTTATAACTTGAGGAAAGAATAAATTGAGAACTATAAAGTACAAAGAAAATACAGCATAGAGAGTCTAGATAACACACTTAAAGCATTCAGCTAGTGAACGAGAATTGTGGTGCTAGCCCCACAATCATGAATTCTCAAAGTCAAGACCTTGTGTTTGTTACCCACCGCTGTATCCAGGTCATCAGAGAAATCACTTAACCATTTCGTGCTAAATTTCTTGTATTGCAAAATAAAAACTTAAGATTTACGGTAGCTAATTCTGAAGGTATTCAATCACACACACACACACACACACACACACACACACACACACACACTCACACAGAGAGAGAGAGAGAGAGAGAGAGAGAGAGACTGTTATTGATGGTTTTTATCTGCATAGATAGAAATACATGCATTTTCTTCCAGCTGTCTGAAAACCCAATACAGCGTAAATAACAGACATTGAAATAATTATACATTTTTTCTCCAAGATGTATGCAATACAGATTATAATAGACATATTTTATATTTGTCTAAATATAAATAAATTACACTTGTTTTCTAAACACTTTATATATTTTTTTTCTAAAAATATCTTTCAATAAAAACAGAATCCTAATACTCTGGTGGATTCTGTGCTACTATTTGCTTCCACCAACTTGTTTCAGACCAGTTGGTTTAAAAGTGGAAACCATCATAACTAATGCATAACTCTTCCTCCTTCTTAGTCCAAAGTAATTTTGGTTCTAATAAAGTATTCATCCTGAAGTTTGAAGTGTTCCATTTTCTGGTCTGGAGAATATAAGTTTTTAACAAGAACATAGAAACATAATGAATCTCAGTCTTCTGGGCTCTTTGCCCACTCTGAAAACATAATGTCGTATTTTAATGTCCCTGCAAGCCTTTCACTACAAAAAAGAGAACTTCAGTCTTCCTCATATAGGAGCAATGAAACGCCAGGTGCATGGTGCAGGCCTCCTGACCTCTCGGGGCAAAGGATTGAGAGGCACGTGGTAAGCTCCCCTTCACCCTTTGGCTCTTGTGCAGAAGGGCACCCCTGGTCCATGTCAAGGAGGACGGAGAACACAGCCATGTTATTGGCAGAGTGCAGTTAGCTGGAAGTGGATGGAGACTTTCTCCCTTGAACTCCACAGCCAGTGATTTCGCTGACTCTCTCAGTTACTTTTTTCTCATTGGTGATACAAAATACTTGATACCCAAATTTAAAGGAGGGAAAATTTATTTAGCTCATAGTCTGTAGAAGTTTCATTTCATAATCAGCTTGGTCCAAAGCAGGATGCCGTGGCAGAAGGCACCACAGAGCAGAAACTGTTCGTGGTCGAAGCCACGCAAGGGGTGGTCACAGCTGCTTCTTTCCCGTATATCTCATCCAGGCTGCTGAGGGCAGCGCACACCCTAAATCCTAGGATCCTTAACCCTGACGTTGTACCCCATGTCAATCCCTGAGTCACACACTTCAACCCAGCCACTTCTGACAAAGCCCCACCTATGACCTCACGAGGCTTGCAGGGGACATCTAGACACAAGCTGTAACACCACCACAAAATTATCTGTGTGGACAAAAGCGGGAGTGGATCTCTTCAAGGTGAGTGCTGGCCCTCCTCATTTCCCCGTCTACGGTTTCATTGGAATCAACAGTCCGATGTTCTTTTACTATGATGACCACAGATTTTTCCCATCTGACCAAGCGACAAAATTACTGAAAATGTAATAGATTGTTAAGAACTAATAAAATAAGAATTTACAATCCACAACTGATTTTTTTCTTTCAGACATAGCACTGTACTTAATGGTTCAAAATGATTAAAAAGAAATTCCCTAGGCAATTTCTCATGGTTTTTCCTATCATTGTTGATTTCTCGGCCAAATGAGGCAATTACCCAGAAATTCTCACTTGCACATCTTTGCTTTCTATTTTTCTGCTTCCACACCAAAAACAGAGCTTAATGATTTTTAGGAAGAATGGAGAAATCAAGATGGTCTCTCTACTAGCTCCTTCCTGTGATTAAAAGCAGTTGTACACCGCCTTCCTTCCATTTAGGTATTACGACATGAGCAAGACGGGGGCTGTAAATGGTGGTGTCAGACCTCCCTAGTACACACTGCATTTGGAGTTCCTCCATTTTTATCTCCCTCAGTATTTCCTGATCTGCACTCCTAGGTGACATCTCATACCACCAGCATAAAATGTACTTTAGTCTTAATTGTCTTAAGAGAAACATAACTGAGAATGCCAATCTGCTATGAAACATTGCGTAATTAATGCAGAAGCATTTGAGTTTTCAGAGTCTCAACACCGTGTAGTCAGTTTTATGTTTCTGTCAGGATTTAGCTGAATGACACAGACATTCTCTGTCTTAAACTGCTGTAAGACAAACTGGCTAAGAAAGCAGAGTCTTAAGAAGTGATCCTCACAACAACACCAGCTACCACCTGCCCCACCAGGACAGGGAAGCAAGCCCCCCCTGGAAGACACCGCCCTGGCAACGATGGCTGTCTGCTGCATGACTTCTGCCTGACAGCCGTCTGCTGCTTGGCAGCCATGAGGCTATGTGCCGAAGGGATAGGCCTTGTTGCAGGACAGTCCACAGCCCCAGATTTCACTCCATGTGCAAATTGGCAGAACCTACTTGTCACAGAACACAAGCTGCCCAGGGGGAACAAGGAACATGGCATTTGACTTTCTGGTCCCAGAAGAAACAATAGGTGTTATAGTGGATAACAAGCAAATTCATCTTCTGTGTGCAATTTGCACTCCACCAAGGCAGCTCTTCAAGGCTACCTCCCCTCGATGAACCTTTTAAAATCTTCTCTTCTGACCACTGCAACCTTCCTATGTGTACGGATCACCGCAACCCCATAAAGAGGCCCCCGTTTACTCTCAGCGTCCTAACCTGGGCTGTGGCTGCCTTTTTCTCCTCCTTGTGCCCAGCTCTTACCCTTCACTTCAATGCAAAAGTCTCTTCCTCATTAGCAAGTCAGCCTTCTCCCTGTTAGGTTATTCACCTTGGAAAGCAAGTTCTCTTCTTGATACTCGTCTTCTTCACTCTAATTTCAGCACATTGTCATAACCAAAAGAAGTCAATAAACAAATGAATAAGAGTAGCTATTTGACAATATCATACCACTGATTTCATTTATACATACTTTGTGGAATGCAATCATTATTAGTAAACAAATGCTACTTCTGTGATATTAATTTTCTAAATTCCTTTAAGATTCAGAACAATTTATCCAAACCAGAAAGTTACTTAGATTACTAGTAGGCTTAAATTATTTCGTGTCTTGAATTGAGTGGACCTCACATAGAGCCCAGTGTACTTATGCCTCCTGTGCCCCCCACATACACATGCGCACATGTGTACACACAAACATATGCACATGTGTGTGCGCACACACACACACACCCTGTAGATCTCCCAGACCTACTCAAAGCACAGTTTGAAAGTGCCCTCCTTTTGTGTGTTTCCATATGTGAAATATTCCTAAATGTGCATCCACACTGAAAGCATCATGGGGAGATGACCTTGTCGGATTCTTGAACACTACACTAAGAATTGGGACCAAGGTGGGTATTTTTAAATTCATATATTCTTACCCCAAATGCCTCAAACTTATGGTAGACAACTGCAGAAGAATAACTAAAAAGTAAATTATACACAGCAGCTTGAAAGGAAGAAAAACAGAAAGGGATGAAAAGAAGGGGAAATAAGAAGGAAAATTGTTAGATGGAAAATGTTATTTTCTACTTTAAAAAAGGAAAAGAAAAGAAGAATGGAAATATGATAGCAGACTACTGTGATCTTGCCAGGTGTTTACCAGGCAACTCCGCAGTGTTGTTAGAGGGTTCTGGGTATATCGTTAATGTCTATATTAAATAATTTTCAGAAATGAAATGATTAGATGCATTATAAACATATATATGAATGTATATACAGAGAGAAAGAGAATACAATATTCATGAAAGTACGCACCTTTTCTCCTAGTCCCTGTCGTTTTCACAAGATGGCTCTGTGACATCTATCTTCTCTCATCCAGCACAATCACATCTCTTGGTTTCTTGGTCTCTACTTAATATTGCATAGAAACAAATACAAGTATAGGTAGATGGTATTGGAGGTTAGTATAACATTTATCATCAAGTTCATTAGATTCCCAGATTGTCTTCAATGGGGAAAAGATGCTATTTTTAAATCTTTTCATTGGCAATCAAAATATTTTTCGCTATTTTATTTCTTCTGTGTAATACAATAAAATTGGATATGCTTACAATATTCTTAAACTGCCTTAACTTAAAATGTACTGAGCCACTGTCATATTCTTCATCAACTGTAAACGGTTCTTTTTAGAAGTGCTACGTGGGCTGCAGTCTGCAGGCAGAGCGGCCGCGGAGCTGTTTGCGCAGAAGTGCCCGAGCCCCTCTCGCTCTGCTTAGCCGCCGGAATTCGAAGTTTCCGCACTTTCGGAGCGGCTGTTGTTGCAGTTTGACCCCGGAGAGAAAGTGCGTCTGGGTTTCTGGCCAACAGAAGAGTCCGGGAAAGAGAATTCTGCAGGCTCTGGTTTTTGCGTCTTAGCTAAATACTACAAGACAGAGTGTAAAATTTTCTTTGGTTTTGCAAAAACCTCAAAATGACTAAAATACATTTTTGTTTCATTGTATTATAATTATTAAGATAGTTTCTCACATTAAATTCAAAAGATAATTTTGAAAAATTTTTAAATGAGTGGCTATTTTAACTTGTAATGTTCAAAATCAACCTGAATATATTCAAATAATAGTTTATATATTAAACATTTTATATTTATTTTACTATATATTTAATTATTATGTATTATTTAAATACAATTTTAACTGCACTATAAATTTATTTTACTTGATATTTCACTACATATGAGGGCAAAATAAGCATATGTACCCATGTAGACATGTTCTAAAACATGACTAAACTGTGAATTTCTCCAAACTTATGATCTTTAATTCATTTTTACATTCTCAGAACTTAATTCAGCCCCTGTGATATAAAAGGGATTTAATAAATGTTTGCTAAATGAGTGAATACCCAGGGTGTTCAGATTTATTACATCTGAGATCATGTAAATAATGTAATACTTTAATACGATACATTTCTTCATGTTCAAGCATCTTCAATACGCCTTTCTATAGACATAAAAGGAAAAGACAAAGGTCTGATACTTGGAGAGGAAAGCAGCAGAGGAAGAGAGAGGGCCATCGCTGCAAGCCCCCGTGTCAGCCTGGCGCTCACTGTCCCACTGCAGCTTATATCACACTCTCAGAACCCTTCTTGGTGTCCCGTGCACACATGATTCATTGTCTACTTGCAGAATCTGCAAGCAACTTTTCTTTAAAATTACTGTAAAGCTTTGATTCGTATTGATGGCTGTGAGTGGATCCATCTTATTGCTATGCCTCATAACAGCGATACACAGCTTGATGTGTGTAGAAATGTGGGGGGGCAAAATTACCAAATGTAAGCAAGAGTCAAACATATTATATAAAAGGGATATAGTCCTCAAATCACCTAAAGAAATCCACAGACAATTAACTAAATATACAGCTAATCCGATACTAGTTCATGTCAAATATCAAAAATTTGATCTATTATTTAGGTTGGATGAAAACAATTCATTCCCATCATTTATTTTATTGACAGAATAAATAGTTTACTCTATGGATCTTTAATATTTTAGAAGCATTGCTTCCATGAAAACTACAGCTGAAGTTCTGGACTTGCTGTCGAAAAAAATGCACATACTCAAGCTCTGGACTCACTCCCAGAGAAATAAAGTATGAGTACATGCATATGCAGCACACATACACACACCACACACACACACATACACCGATTTCAGAAGGCTCATGCGTGCACTGAAGTGAGAATTTAAGAATTCAATGTAAAATTCCCTACTTCTTTGCAGGAGATAAAGAATACTTCTTCCCATTCCTCATGGTTTGCGTTATCTGCTAAAGAATTTCTCCTAATCTTTTGCTTCTCTCCTTTACTTATCCTCGACCCCGCAGGGGAACGTGGCTGACTGGTGACATACGCAGTTGTGTGTCCTGATAGAGATGATGCAGGAAAAGTCTACAGAAGCTGAGCAGCCTTTGCCTCCCTCTCTTCTGTAGCCCTCGTCACACATTCAGAGTAAAGGTCTCTGACTGACAAAATTCATTTTTTATTCCAAGTCTATTAAGCTGTCATATTAGATGTTTTACTATCACAGCAGCAAAATACCTGACAACTGGGAGAGGTGTGGTGCGCTGTAGAGGGCTCAGTCCGCGTCCGTCAGGCTCCAGGCAGAGACCGGATGGTTGAAGGGCCTGTGAGGAAAGCTGCTCACTTCACCACCACAAGGGAAAGAGCGGAAGTAGAGAGCAGAAAGCGGAGCTGGGACACGAACACCGCCTTCCCGGTCACACTCCCGGGTCACTCACCCCACGACGCGACTCACCACTAACAGCACACTCGGACTTGGATCTATCAGTGCATTAACCTACTTCTGGATGTAGCACTCCACAATCTAACCCCTTCCAAAGGCTGCACCGCGGAGCACGTGAGGCTGATGAGAGATAGTTAACCTAAGCCGTAACACTGCACCGCTGACTCCAAAGTCATTTGTCCATATTATTAGACCAGATGACTTTGGTCTGTCTTTAAGAGTTGCCAAAATCTCACCAGTCCCAGCACTGCTAAACAGACCTCATCATCTCTGATTCAGTGCAGACTCTACTGAGCCCTTACTGTTAAAATCTAAAAGAAAGTAGAATATTTCCACGTGCCTGACCCAGGGTTTATAGTCCCACTCAACAAGGGGGGAGGCGGAGTCCAAACAAGACCAAACCCACCAGGCAAACACTACACCCCACGGCTCTCTGTCAAGCCCTGGGTCAGGCTGTGATGAGCCTGGGCTCCAAAGGGGTTGGCAGCCCCACCCCGAGGCCTTGCAGTCCACACGTCTCCTGAGCCTGGCTCTGTCAGCACCTGCTGCCCTTCTCAGCCAACATGCCAAACCTGGCATCTTCCATTTCCAGTCTCCACGCAGCCATCTTCGCTCACAGCTTCATTGCTGCCATCCAAGGTGCCCGAAAGAGTCTGTGCCACCAGCACAGTTTCCCGCCAGGATTTCCTTTGCAATATGAGTGGAAGCCCTGTGTCCCTGAGTCTTGCATTCTACATGGCTGCACAGCTACACCACATGGATGACACCAGAATGCGCCACCAGCTTGAGCAGTACCAGGCTCCTTGGACCGTGCCCATGGTAGGGGTTGCATACCTAGATGGCAGGCTCAGGCCTGTTTCTCCCTGGGCACTCCCGAGGAAGAGGGAGCCCTGAGACCTCTGCTCCACAACAGAATCTTTCAGCACAGTTTATCCTCTTTGCGTGGAAACAGCGAGTGTGGAGTCTAATCAGTTCCTGAGATATTTGCATGGCATCTTTCCTGTTGTACTACTGCAAAACATTCGGTTTCTTTTCAGTGATGCCAGCGTTTCCAACAGCAGCACTTTCCTTGTCCCTGATGTCAAATGTTCTTCCTTTCTGGCTACTTGAAAAGTTTTCACATCTTCTAGTTCTGCTTTTTGCTCCTAATTTCCTTTGTAAATCCACATGAAAGCAGCCAGCAATATCTATGACACAGCCTGAAAATGATGCCACCCTGAAATTTCCTCTGCCAGATTTGTGAGTCTGCTACATTTAAATTTAGCCCCATCAAAATATTAGGATTCAGGGCTAGGGAGTTAGCTCAGTGGTTCCGGCGCCTATCTTGCAAGCACAAGGACCCGGGTTCGATCCCAGGTAACCACTTAAAATACTGGGCATGGAGACTCACCCCAGCAGCAACCAGTACCACATACCACAGTGCCGGGTGTGGTGGCTCACGCCTGTAATCCCAGCACTCGGGAGGCAGAGGCAGGAGGATTGCTATGATGTGAGTTGGAGGCTGAGCTCAGGGCCAGCCTGAACCATGAAGCAAGACCCTGTCTCAAAAAAAAAAAAAAGAACAAAATATTAGGATTCAGATGAAATAAAGACAAGTTCTTTGACAGAATATAACATTTTTATCATGTCCCATAAGATCAAATAATTTTGAAAAAAGAAATTTAACATGCATCTATGTTTTAAATCTTTACGTTAAACATAAACACAATAGAAATTTATATAACATTACATCTTGTGGAAAAATCAATGATAGTTATAAAACTCACATCTATTGTATCTTAGGTTTTTTTTGTGTGTTGGCTTTTAAATGTCTTTGGCTTCACAAAAATAAATAACATGAAGGAGAATCTCAAATATTGCATGAGTTTCTCAGTGGGGGCTGATGTAACATAGTCAGTGGCTGAAACATCGTTAACAGCAGACACTCAGTTCTCACAAGCTGGAGGCTGGTCTACCTCCAAGGCACGAGAAGGCCGAGCTCTTAGTAAGACCTCTCTCGGCACCGAGGAAGGCCTTCCGAGATGGCCGCTATTAACAGGGCATCTGTCCACTAAAGAAGCTTCACCCTTCCGACTTTATAAACCTAGTCACTCCCGAGAGCCCACTCTCCAAATGCCATCCTAGAGGAAGGTCAAACTTCGGAATACGACTCTCGAGAATACAGCATTCATTGCATAATAATCACCAATTTGATTTACATGTGTGCCTGCGTGTAGACAGACTCCTCACTGTGTGTATATGTGGTGTACTGAGGATTATTTTCTTACGTGCATGGAAGAACAATAAACTAAAATTGCTGCGTGTACTGACAGGCAGATAAAAGAAGACAGCAGCAAACATTTATTTCCTGACCTCTCTCAGAACTTTTTTCCATGTTTTCTTTTTACACCTGGCCTTTTGGACTGACCATTTAAATATGTATTTTCATGCTGCTTTCTAGCATCACGCCTGGGTTGTTCAGTAAAATGAGTTGTATATGATCACACTGTAGAATCACTGTTGTTTCTTGTTTTATTAGCCCTCAGCAGCAACACACAGAAAGAAGTGAGCCGAGTCCCATGAATTCTGAAATACTGTTTGTCTCAGTACTTGTTCAATCCTTCCGTACAGACAGGCATTTTATTACAGTTGTGCTGTCTGTCTCAGCAACTATATTCTGTCCAAAATCAGAATTGCTAGTATTCACAGTTCAGTAGACACTCGGGATTCCTCTGCTTTGTATGAATGTATTGATCCTGTATTTGTCATTTATCTTTCAAATTCTAAGTTATTTTTCCCATCAGAAAGATCGAGGAATTCCTCAGGCGCCCTGAAGGAAGTAGTGTGGTTTCCCAGAGTGTTTTTAATGTATATCTACTTACATTTAATTATTTAACACAAACTCAAGTCAGTGAAAAATGAAATTGCAAGTAATGTGTCAGCTGAATGTTCTGACCACAAAATTCATCCTTTTGCTCGCCAGTCAGGCTGCAGTGCACTCACGCTGAGCCAGTGAGATTTCCCAGCCTCCAGGTACCCGTGAGTTCCAAGCCCATTCCCTGCATGTGGAGGGCTGACTAAGCCAATTTTAGATCGTGAAAACTGCTTGTCCAGGTTATCTAATCACAATTTTAACTCAGAATCACTTTTCTCTTAATAGTATTTGTAAAAAGTTTTCTAATTGATTATGTAATTTGCAGTACTTTTATTTAATACCGATTTGTCTACGTGAAAAATGTGCTTTTAAAATTTGAGTGATTTTATGATTGTCTGAGATGTGAATCAAGTCAGCAGCATATATAACAGTGATGATTTTGTCCCTAAGAAAATTCTGTAGAACATCCTTCTCCTCCACTCTCTTCTTTCTGGATTATGTCGGTATTGATTTAACTAGCCAGGAAATGGTGCTCAGCTGGAAGGCGCTGAGCGGTAGTACACAGGAATGCTCTAGAATACCCACGTTTCCATGCAATGTTCGAACATCAATCAATGATTAACTTGAGAATAGATACTAAAGCTTTATATTAAAAGGACAGCACATGATGGAAATATCTTTTCCTTTTAAAAAACATTTGTTCTGAATTACAGATTATTGTTCAATTACTATTTTAAATCACATCCCCTCTGAGTCATTCACCTTGCCCTATCACGTTCCACGTCTCCTAGTGGTGAACCCTCTCTTATGAGCGTCATACACAGTCATCCGTGGCTACTAACTTGACATTTATTACAACCACTGGAAGTCAATGAAGAAAAAATACCTTAAGATCTAAATGTAGATTTTATTTGTCTTATTAACATACTGAAGATACCTCTGGGAAATTAAATAAGGATATATATCTTTACAAGTTTTATTTTGCAATAGATTTTATACTAAGAACAAATCATCACAAACTTATAAAGTCTTCTTAGCAGTGGTGTGCTATTTTACAGGAAAAAAAAAAAAGCATCTCTGTTGAAATGTGAGGCATAAACCAGAATTTCAATGGTGTGCTTTTATAGATAGATGGGTAGATGATAGACATACAGACAGCAGACGTACAGACAGCAGACAGCCTGATATATGGACAGATAGATGGTGAATTACACTGACACACGTGCTACACAGCAGCTCTTTGCAAATGCACACGTCTCATCACTCTCGTTCTCCACGGCATATGTCTTGCTCTTAAACTCACTCCTCTCTGCTTATGAGTTTGTTTTTGAGGCCTCAAATTTGAACTCAGGGAGTGCTGAGTGCTTCCACAGCCGTATTTCTTTCTTTGCTTGTTTGATTGTTTTTACTTTGAGAAGGTTATTCCTGACTTGCCCAGGATGGCCTGGAACTCGTGATTCTCCTGTCTCAGCCTCCTGAGTAACTGGTATTCTAGAAATGTACCACTATTCTCAGCTTTTTCTACTTTTTTTATATTTTCAGAGGAAGGCTGCAGAGTGACCACAACATAGTTTTTCCTCTTTTAGGAAGTATGGCCAAAGGTGAACTCTACAAACTTGTGGTTATAAAAGATTTGTGCTGTAATTTGCTTCCAAACCTGGTTTTGCTACTTTGTCACGTTTTACTTCCTACACTTTCAATATCATGCATCAAATATATTTAACTTTAGTTTTTATGATTTCACTTTTTACCACTTTTTATGACCACTCAGTTCATTTACTTTCTCTTTGCATCATCTCTTTTCAGCAGAGAACTGTTTTATTTGTACTACAAAATGTAGACACTGGCATCTACTTGGCTGCTGGATACATCTAGATGGTTTCGACACGATGAGGTGTTGAGAAGCCAAGAAGCAAAACATTATGGAGACACAGGAAAAATGCCGTTTAATTTCCACATTCCCACCCTGTAGCCGTTTTGCCTTTTCCTTCCCTATTGCTCATCTCCTAACCTCATAGCATTCATGACGGCATTGATCCAGAAACAGTGGCATTTTTGCTATCATTTTTTTACTATCATTGTTTTTTTAAAAAAACTTGACACTTTCCAGAAGTCCATCCACAGACTTCCCTCAACTCAAGACCTTCTCTGGCTAACAGCCGCATTCCGTGGCAAGTTCTTGGACAGGTAATGGAATTATCATAACACCTGACTACTTTGCATTCTTTGCTGGTAATTAGAAATGGATTCAGCACGAGACTATACTCCACAGGCCAGCAGTACAAAGGTGGAATCTGGAGAGACAAGATGTTGAGACAGCAAATGAACAGTCTCTGCTCCATGAGTGCCAGACTGATCCAGGGCATTCGCTTTCCATGATGCATCTCCAAGTCTTAATTAACAAAGTGCCGAGAATGCAGTAGGCGCTTATTCAGCATTTGTGAATAAATTCGTGAATGATGCAAACACAGACATGGACAAGATTAACGTGTAGTAAGCGCAATCCCAGAGAGACTCCAGGCTCCGAGCTGCTGGATCTTTCCAGGCTCCGGGCTGCTGGATCTTACGTCAGCGCGGGGTCACGTGACTCAAACCGTGAGCAGTTGATGATACTGAGGACCTTTTTCTCTTCCATACATATTTAGTCCTTTTGACTTTCAGAGTAACACACTCCCCTGCTGCTCTCCTCTCTCACTGACTGTGTATTTTCCAACTGCTTTTATTGTCCTCTCTTTCACTTTTAATATTGGAGAACTACAGGGGACAGTCTTTGTTTTTCTTCTCTAGCTCTATTAATCTCCTTAGTGATCTTTCTAGCTCATCTATCTAACCACATATGCTAAAAACAAAACTTTGCTGGTATAGTATATTTCCACAATTTTTCTTTCTCCCAATTTCTTTTTGAGCCTTTTTTTTTTTTTTTTGTCCTTCTCATTTTATATTTTATAGGCCAAGGTAGAAACAAACAGGAAAATGAAATAAAGTTGCTGCTGTGATTGCAAAATTACTGGCAGCAGTCTTTGAAGGAACAGGCCCACTGGGAGAAACAAGGCAGTTCAACTCAACAAATACCTGTGTCGTGCTTGCGATGTGAATGGCACGGTGCTAAGAAGCCAAGCGGGATCAGTCCCATTTCAAAACGCTTACACAGCACACACAGGATGTCCACACACAAGCAGCTGTGACTGTACGGGAGCTGGAATCAGCCCTCATGCCTTTTCCTGAACAGTAAACTTGTATCCTGTCTCATCTGTCTTAAGAAAAATAAAACAAAACCAAAATAAAGCACTAGGGTATTTTTCCCTAAGAATGACCACTTTCATGCCATTTAACTCCAAAACTCTGAAAATATTCTCTGTACCCACTGGACTCGTTCTTGGGTCTCTCGATGCTGCACTGCACCCGACCTCTGCGGTTTCTCTTCCCTGAAAACCAGTTAAATTCTCTTCCCGAAGCCCTCCTGCTGGACCTAATGCCAGAAGAGGCATCTTCTTCCTCCAGCACTGTCAGGTCGGCCTTTGGTCTCTCATTAACTCTCTTTCATCTCAGCTGCACGGGAGAGTTGCAGATTGATGTGATCTATGTGAAAACGCTTTATTTGAGACAAAATACATGGAGAATCCTTAGCGTAAATATAGGAAAATACTGGAAGCTTACAGTGCACAAATGCAAGTCCCAAAAGGGATCATGAGCTAGTCTAAAGCCATCTTCTACCAGGGCCGGGGAGTTAGCTCAGTGGTTCCGGCGCCTGTCTTGCAAGCGCGAGGGCCCGGGTTCGATCCCTGGTTAACCACATACAATGCTGGGCATGGAGACTCACCCCAGCAGCAACCAGTACTACATACCACAGGGCCGGGTGTGGTGGCTCACGCCTGTAATCCCAGCACTCGGGAGGCAGAGGCAGGAGGATTGCTGTGATGTGAGTTTGAGGCTGAGCTCAGGGCCAGCCTGAACCACAAAGCAAGACCCTGTCTCAAAAAAAAAAAAAAAAAAAAACCTAAAAAGCCATCATCTACCAAACCCACAGCGTGAAGTCACAAGAGACTGACTAATCAGAATATGACTGACAAACACAGCTGAGATGTTTAAGGAGTCTGTAGAGTAAGTCACAAAATGAAAAACCAGTGGTGTTTGCCTTATGGGACACTGGAGAGACACCAAAACTGACTTTATACCTTGGAAGGACTACTGTGTTTTAGGCAAAAATTTCAAGAGAGATGCTTTAAAAAGCCTAACAGGTTGAGATTCATTATAGGACTACTGTGTGTTAGGCACAAATTTCAAGAGAGATGCTTTAAAAAGCCTAACAGGTTGAGATTCGTTATTAATGGAAAGAATTGTCTAGTGAAGCAGTTAACTCAAGCAGAAGCTTAATAGCAATGTATATGAGATGTGCTGGAAGGGCTTCTTGCTTAGGTTGGAAGTTTAAACTATATTAGCAGCCTCTTTAAATGTGGAAATGTTATGATTAATGAAATCATTAGATTTATATCATAAGGTTAAACTTTCAATTAATGACCTGGCTGTATTTCAATCCGTGTTTCCCTTCCAGTGTCATAGACTGAGGTGAAAGTGACAAGAGTTGATTGTGCTATGAATGGCTGATCAGTTCTGAGTATGATAAGTTTCGAGTATGACTCAAAAGTTACTCAAAACATACTCATAAGTTTCGAGTGTGGAACTCAAATAGGTAGTGTCATCATTACACAACAAACATATTTTCAAAGAATCTGGGAAGTGAGGAAGTACTACAATGATAGAAATTTTTGTGCTTTTGGTTAAAAAAATTATTTCCATGAAATTTCTTATTAAAATATTTCATTTAGGTTTATAGCACCTAAAGATTAAGGTTATAAATTTGAAAATTCAATTAACAGAAATAATTGCACTGTTACATCCTTGGCATGACATTTCTTTTTCAAAGTATAGCATAAAACAGCAACATTAAACTTGTCCCTTTATTATGAGGCAAAATGTCTTTGATCTAAAAATGTTCAATACATATATGTACATAAACACACATGTAAAAGTCAGTGATATGCATATACACACATTCATTATAAATGTCACACACTTCCTGATCCACACATGTATGAGACATATGTACATAACCTCGGTCAGAAGAGTAAAATACCCTAGTATGTGGCTTCTTTTGTTTTTCCCCCACAACAGACTCTTTTGTTGGATAGGTCTGGGCTCAAAGTCAGCTGTAAACAACACTGAATTTAACTGGTTTTCAGGCAAAGTATCTTGTGCTATGAAGAGAATTATGCATGAATTTTGCTTTTACAGCACTGTAAAGAAAGGAAGTGGGACACTGAGGACAGTCTATGCTCTTAACCAACCAGATAGAAGACATAATTTATGAAATAACAGATTATCATGAAATGAATTACCCAACCACTTAATTAAAATTGAGTAACAGCAATTTAGGAAGAACTAATTTTGTAGTAACAATCACTTCTCATATTTATGGACAAATGGTGGCATTCCAATGGTGTAGGGGTCAGTTGGGCGCTAGAATATCAAGTGACGTGTTCTAAGAGACACAGCAGAGCGGCGCCCACGTACAGATCTTATTTCTTACGTGAGGAGCCGTTCAACTTGAAAATGACAGTTTTCAGTCTCATGCACGCTCAGCAAGGTCATGGTTTCATTTCATACTCATTAAGTCGTGTTTATTTTTGCCGACATATACATCGGGGTGCGCCATCGAGCTGTAGATTAATGAGCACAGGTGATGGCTGGTGTTAGACACAGACCATTAAGACCAGAACTGAGTCATTTTAAACAACGTGACGTGCAGCCCGTGGTAGCCGAGGCACGGTTCTGTAAGATGAGCAGAGGGCAGACTTCTCTCAGCCCTTGCTAGACTCAGCATCCCCTCCTGCTCAGAGCCAGGACAGATCCCACTTCCTCCGGGCAGAGGTGACAGCTCAGGGCCTTCCACTGGACTCAGCCCCTGCTTCCCAGTGTCGTACAGACGGCATCACAAACAGCCACTCATCTGATTGTCACAGGTTTAAACTGAGCTCATTTTATATCTTTCTCGGTATTGTTTTTTTCATTCCATATCCACAAAATGTGTGAAAATATGTAAAAATTGTACAGCAAAAATGAAAAAAGAGGACGTCCTACATTAGTGAATTTCTCTATGATTGCCCTGTAACTGCAAAAAAAGAAAAAAAATCCCCCAATAAGGTCCTGGAATCGACTCCGCTGAGAGAGAAGCCAGAATAGCATTCTCGTTCCCAAGCAGCGAGAGAGCAGAACGTGTGTTTTCAGTGAGGGAGAGGAAACATTATGGGGATTTTGCTTCATAATTAAATATTTAGAATTAATCAAACCACTGTCAAAAGCCTGTTTAAGTCAGAGAAGTATATAGTCAATTTCCCATAAATTTTGGGACCAAAACTATACATTTTGAAAATCATCACTTTTGCTTAACAGCCTAGAGTTGAGAATTTTGCATTATGATGAAGCTTTACTGATTGAGTCAGTCTTTCTTTAGTTTTGGTTACTACTGTTATGAATGTAGACAAGGATATAAATGTAGATGCAGACATACAAGCGTAGATACCATAGTGATGGACACACAGTACATACTCACGTGATTACGAAGGCGGGGGTGACGGTTACAACTGGCTTTATCTCCACCTCTGCGTGTGCTCTCCGAAGGTGAGCTGCCGCCTCACGTGTGCGCTGAGGTCTGGTACAGTCCAACATGCCCTCTTCCTTCCAGGGGCTCTTCTTTCTCATCTACCTTTGATAATTGTTCAAACTGTAGTGCAACTATTGCTTCAAAACACATTTTGGTGATCTATATGATCCCTTTCTTCAACACGGACTCTCGTGTAGTTAAGGTATGAAGTATTTGTTAACAATGCTCAAAGAAAGGGACTGATGTGCTTCGTTGGTCCTTCCAGGGGAACTGAAAATCAGGTTACTCTGACCCTCCCGCTCTATCTCTTGAGAACCAGTGTAATAAGAGAAGTTAAAGTTGGGGATGTGTTTCAGAAATAATTGAGAAGCATTCACTAAAAATAAAGTAGAGAAACACTGTTCTGGGCCAAGGTGAGCTGAAATGGAAGTTGGCGTCTGGGGGGTGGCGCTGTCCTAGGGGACTGTGTGCAGAACACTGCTGTCCAGTGACACTCGGGGTCCTTATCCAGAAACGTGCAAGCTATTTATTGACCAGAAGTTTTAAAGATTAAAACAACCACAAATACAAAAACTCATAGAATGCCTAGCATGACTTAGCTAGCGGATTAAATTTCTTTCTTGATGCCTCGATGGTCCTTCACAATCTGTCCTCACAATTTTCGTCCCCACAGTTCATGTTCTGAGATGTGCGAAGTTCTTCCCAAGAGCGTTAAAACATGTCTGCCTTCTTGTAGCCACAGCGCGCACCTGGAAGCCTCTGCTCTCGCAGACCTACTCCTTGCTCCTCTAGGAATATAGAAAGTGCTTTTTGATTTTTCAATTTGGAATTGTCTCTATTTCCGAGATTCCAGCCATCAGCTGGAGATAGACAATAATGTAAATGCTTTAAAGGAAGAGTTTGCAATGATGCTATGTCAAATTTCAAAGGTACTAGACACCGTTTTCTCAACATTAAACGTATCTAAATTTGGGATGTGTCTTTTAAGGAATGATGAGAAGTTAGACAAAAGTTACATTTGATCGGTGCCCACTAACTGGGGTGTGTGTGTAGAAATATCACTGAATCGTAACAATGTGGACAATTGATAAATACAGAAAATGCAAATATTATAAAATTTTGCACCAAATTACCTGTATGTAAGGTATATATGAATCATAAATGTATGTGGAATTTGCACTTAGTTCTCATTCCAAAGATATTTCATCATGTACTACAAATATTCAAAATTTAAAAGCCTCTAAAATTTAATATATTTGTAGTCCCAAAGAAACTTAACCTATAACATAACAGTATCTTAAAACAGGAAACACAAAAGTGTAATACCCTGGGCACACTCTCCCCTAAATTAGTGGATGTTAAAAACTTGTTGTTTTTTTTTTTTTAACTTTGAACTTACTTCTATCAAAAAAAAAAAGAAAGTTTGTTGGTTTTTTAAAATTTTTTTTATTCACCATCATCACTGGACAGGAAACAGCCTCATTAATTTCTCATCATACTTTCAATGTTATTTCCATTAGTACACATTTGTCATACATGTTGATCTCACTCATCTCAGGAAATCTGCACTTGTGCGAAACCTGTCCTCATTCCTTTTTCTCTCATCCCCTCCACACCCTCCTTCCCTCCCGCCCTCCTCCCCCCCACCCTCCCCTCCTTATTTATAAGAGCTTTGTTTCCATTTTCCTACCATCCATTCTCTTTTCCTTCTCCTCCTTTCCTCTCCTCTCCTCTTTGAACATTTTCTTCCTCTCCTGATAGCTATCATCTCTTTTGTTCTCTGCTGTTTCTTTTTTTAACTACACAAGAAAAAAAATGTGATTTTTTAAACATATGCATCTGATGTATTACACTTTAAATTATACCCTTAAAATGCACATGTTACCTAAAAATGTCTAAGTGTATCATTCTTTAAGGCGGAGTAGTACTCTACTGGATACACAAAACATGGACCCTGATCTGCAAACTCTCGTCTGTGTATTAGATGCCACACAATGCTCTGGCAACTCACTTCACAAACATTGGGATATTTGCTATTATGCTCTCTTGCACACCAAGTAGTGCTACTGAATATAGCTTATCCCAAAATAATTCAAACTATACCACATACACATGCATATCATATATATTGACATATATGACATATAACATATTAATCTATATCAACATACGTACATGTGTTTACTTTCAAGACCTTATCAAAACTTGAGCAAATGTGTGGCAACACAGTTTAAAAGATTAAATGAAAACATTTGACTCTCTAATTCAGATGAATAAAGTATTCTGAACCCTTATTGCTAAGTTTTTCTTAAAGCAAACTATTTCATTATTTTGAAGATTTATTTATATTTCTCAATGGCTGTAAAAGGAATGTGTGGTTAAACACAAAAAGTAAACATTTATTATAATTTTGAATAAAATAATAAAATAAAACTGATTAAATAATGAAAATAGATGAGTTTTTAAAATTTAGTTTATTAAAAAATTAAATTTAGTTTATTGGTACATTTTAGGTCTACATTATGATCACATTCATCATTGAGAATTTGTACATGATGTATCTTGATTTTTATTTTTCCCAGCCCCTGTATACATAAGCTTTGTTTCACTGTTGAAAGAGCTGAGGGGATTCTGACCCACTGTTGGTAGAAAGGCGGATTATTCCACCCACCATGGAGATCGTAGGGAGAGCCCTCAAAATCCGCAGATGAGCTGCCGTCTTACCCAGTCACAGCACTCCTCAGTACATTTCCGAGAGAGGTAAGTCAGCGAACTCTATTGCTATCTGCATGACTATATTTCTGTAGCTCAATTCATAAGAGTGAAGATACAGGATCAATCTAAGTGCCAACAGACAGATTCACACGTAAAGAGAACGGAGGAGGCGCACACTGAGGTGTCACTCAGCCGTGAAGAGGAACGCAACGGCATCTGCGGGAAAGTGGACAGAACTGGAAAACTCCCTGGTAAGTGAAACAAGCTGCGCTCAACAGACAGATACGCCTGTGCGTCTCGTGTGTGGAGTCTAAAGTAAAGAGAAAAAGCACATGAAAGCCAGAGGCAGACTAGTAAGGCGGAAATAAGGGGAAGAGAGGACTCCAGTCCAGAGGACCACGGGAGTGGAGACCAGAGCGTAGTGGTGTGTAGCACTACGCCGTTCTCTACAGTACGCGTTACTGCCAGAGATTACTACTGTGGGAAACACTCGCTGTCCACCACGGTATTATGTTGTCTAGTAGCCCCCAGGAGATTTCTGCACTGAAATTTGGATTTTTTCAGAATTGCTTGTCCTAAAAATTTTCGTAGGTAAGATTGCAGTGCCCTAAAGTCTTGAACTTTGACTATAAAATGTTTAAATAGAAACGTGTTCAGAGATGATGTGTGTGCTGAGGAATTATGTGAAGATGCATCAATATATTCAAGATGAAATTTAACAAGTATATTTTCGCTTCCTCATAAGCAAAGATTTAAATATGTATGTATGAGAAATTTTATAGTGTTAATCTAGCACCTTTATTTTAGTTTCTGATTATACTCACAACCATTTGAAAGCCCGTGATAAATTCAGCCTCTATATGTTCAAGTGCTTATTTCATGCTCTGTTTAAACAATTTAAAAAATAATACAGTGATTTAAGAACTAGGTTTGCTGGACTAGCTCAAGAGATAATGTGCAAAGAATGTCATCGTTACGCTTTGGGAGGAGACCTCCCCCAGCCTCACGCGGATCGGGCCAGGCTTCCTACTGCAGAGGTGGCTCTGTCTGGAGTGTGTGGCGCTGGGTTAAGGCTGTGTGATTACTAACCCACGACACGTCAGCGGTGAGTTTGGCACGGCCCGACCCGAGCGGTCTTCAGAAGGTAAAGGCAGCAGAAAGATGCCGCTGAGCCTGGCACCTTCGCTGCCCCGTGCACACCGTGTTGATTAATATTATACCTTGAACAAATGGAAAAAGAAAAGCAACCTTAATAACATTAAAAAGAAATAGTAAATATCTGAAGATATATGAATAAAACAGAGATTGAGAGCAGAAAATACTTCAAAATAACTAAAAGTTGCTATTTCTGAGAAGACAAACAAAATCAATGAAACTTTATCCAGATGAGGGAGAGACACAGAGAGGAAGAGAGAGACGAGACAGTAAGAGGCAGACAGAGAGAGTTCCATGAAATCAAAGATGAAAGAAATAACATTACCTCCGATACCACACAAATCTGAAGGATCACGAGACTATGATGAATGTCAACAAGTCACATAAGCTGGATAAATTTCAAGATGCATACAAACTACCAAGAATGAATCATATTTAGAGAAAACTCAAAGAGACCAATTATAAGTAGTGAAATTAAATCAGAAATAAACCTCTATTAGTGAAAAATGGGAGTTTGTAGTTCACTCCTGAGTTCTAAATCTCAAGAGTATTTCTAAACTCATTTTATGAGGCCAGTATTATCTAGTACCACAATCAGACACTTGGAGAAAAAAAATTATAGGGAATTTATTTATTCAAATCTATATTGGTACATTATAAATACACATCACCATCTCATTCAACATTGAGAGTTTGTACCAGAATATGACACGACTTGATTCTCACTTTTTCCCCTTCCCCCACCCACCCTGCAACCCCACCCCCTATATATATAAGCTTTATTTCCTTTTTTATTATTATCACATTCTTTTTCCCTTCATTATTTACTCCTACACCTTTTTTCCTTTTAAATATTTTCTATCTCACAATATCAACTATATATACTAGAACTCATTTACATCTCCATTTTCTCATACCAGAGAAAAGATACAATATTTATACATCTGTGACCTATTTATTTCACTTATGAGGACATCCTGAAGGTACATCCATTTGAGAATGAATGCCTCAATCTTATCATTTTAAATGGCAGAATAATATTCTATAAAAGAACCACATCTTCTTTATCCTGTCTCCTGTTGATGGACATTTTGGTTTTTTCCAAGATTTAGCAATCACAAACTGAGCTGCTATTAATATTAAAATGAATACTAAAGCCCTCAATAAAATACTGGAAACCAAGTTCAGCAGAACACTGGATGAGTTCTTCTCCATCGCTGTCCAGGGGAATTTATTCCTAGGAAGCGAGAACAGATGATTGTGTGCAAGTCAGTCAATGTGATAAAATTTAAGAGAATCAAGCACAAAATCCGTATCAACATCACAATAGATTCAGAAAAGTTATACCCCAGCGCGGAAGCCCAGACACCAGCGTGGGCGATGCAGCAGAGCCCGTCTCAGCTCAGAACAAAGCAAACACACGTCACATCACATGACGCAGGGATGGACCTCTCCTCTAAAAATCATTGTATTTTTCTTTTCACATTTACTTGCTGATTTCCACATAATTTTTGTTTTATTTCTGCAGAAGTAAGTCAGTGTTTCGTAGGGATAAGCAAGTGTCTCAAGATGGTTACTTGGGTATGTCTCTTTTCTCTGACCTGCGTGTGTTTCTCTGCCGTAGCTGTGCACATAGAAGTACGTTCTCAGTTCTGCATTTCACTGGTTGATAAACATCAACCCATGGGACTAATGTACAACCACCACTGGAAGATAAATCTTCGTATCTTGTTATTGTAATTAAATCTGAGGAACAGCTTTTGATCTTTTACCTTACACTTTCATTAATTTTGGGAGTATAAAAAGTACAATAGATTGTTACATATTGGTACGTAAAGTTAATTCCAAAGATAGGCTTGAATTTTCTCTTATATTTCCTATAAAGAGTTATATATCCAATCAATACTAAAAAAAATCCCCAATTTTTCTTATGCTACTCTATCTGTTAAAGCAGTGAAATAGCAGAATATAACGCAAGGAAGGAACATTTTTGTCTGGTTTAGCTTACAGTGAACTGCTCCGAATGTCTCACCATTAACTGCAACTCACGTCGAACCCGTTTGATTCTGTCCTCTAGCCGCGCCCGCGTTCTTCAGCACAGTGAGGCATTTCCGTGGCTGAAGGTGCTCGAACTGCAGATTTTGTGATGTATAGATGTGACTTTGATCAATGCCGATTTTGTTTAATCTACTAATATGCCGAATAGTTTTACTTTTCATTGTTTAATCTCATGTAATCCTTTAATACTTCTGAATTATTGCCCCATCTATTAACTTACTGTATTTAATTCACATGTACATTCTTGCATCTATTAGTGAAGTCACACTTATAGTTGAGACTGTTCTGTAATTTCGTGTTGTCTTATCTTAGCCCAAGGTAGGTTAAATGGTTGTACTGGCTGTGTGAAAATAGTTGGGAATTTTCTCTCTCCTATCCTCTATATGACTGGAAACGTTTGTACTATAAAGGTCTACAAAGCACGGTCCTAACGCAGCTGCTTCCTAGCTGGTAAGCTCTGTCACCCTCACTGTCTTTCCAGCAAAGCAGACGCCGCTGCTCTTCTAAATCATGCCCGGGCGGTCAGAGAGCGTCAGGCAGAGTCCTGACAGCAGCCTCACGGCTAATGTGGAGGCTGCGCATCTCTTCACGGTAACTGAGATAGTCACGTTTCTAAATTTAGCAAAATGTGAGATTCTTAATATTAGGGTGCTGTGAATAACAGAAAGATGGAGACCACTAAAACTCAGGAAATTAATACCAATTTTAAAACACAGGACAGAATCTCCAAATGCAGCCCCAAATATTAAGTAATGATTGTAGTGCTGGGTATTTGCAGTTGTACTGTCACTTTCACATAAACATGACAAACATATAAATCAGTACCATTCTCTGTATTTTAATTACTGATTTTTTTAACCCAGCTAAGTTCTTAGAGGAAAGACATTATTACAGTGAACGTAGTGTATTATATTAACTAATAGTAGTATACTATATTAACATGTAGTCTATATTGCTATATCTATTTCTAATGTTTAAATGAAGTAGCCTCTCAAATGTTTTATTCTGTAAGAAATATACAATTGCTTCTGAATTCCTAAAATTCCCTGGAATTGTACAATGTTAAAAATTACATTTGTGCTGGATATAGTGATGCACATCAAGAATACCAGCCATTGGGAGAGTAAGCAGGAGGATTGTCAACAGTTTAAGCTGCATGGTGAATCCAGTCCAGCCTGAACTGCACAGCAAGAACTTCCCTCAAAAAATACTGCATTTGCATACCACTGCTTCTAACTGACTTGTAGATTTTCAGCACCTTAGACGTTCTACTTAGAATGTAATATAAGCCAGTGACTGCTTTACAAGCTTTCCATGAGGGCTAAGTTATAACACCAAATCAAGTGAAGATTTTATGGGCAATCATTTGCCCATTAGCTGGTCACCTCTAACTTCCCCTTTTCCTAGGTAGCTAACGTCAAAATGACCCCCTGTCCGTCAAATGTCACGCTGTAGCCCCCACTTCTTGTCTTTCTCCTTGGTGCAGGAGAGCTACTCGCCCCATTCAGGCAGGACAGGGCCCACGCTGAATCTCTCCTCCTTAGTAATGGAGCTTTATGCTCAATTAGCCTAGCTCAATGCAAAATATAGATTTATTTGGAGAAGCTTCCATAAGGAAACTTGAAAAAGAGCTTATCAGCACGTTCTTCCCCCTGACCTGAGGAGACAGATCCGACCACGATGATGGACGAGGCCATCAGCAGCGTGACAGGCTGATGGACACACCCTTGAGAGGCAGCCGGTGACCTGGTTGCCGCAGTCTCAGGCAGACTCACCCCAAGACCTTCTGGCTGGCCAGACCCCAAAGGATTCTTTTCATCACCTGTCTCTTATTCTGCCCTTGAAGCAGAATGACTTTTTGTTCAGTCCGTCTGCTTTGAACTGGAAGTACACAGTGACCCCGAGACGTTATTTATGACAGCTTTCCACTCACCTTTCAAAATGCCAAATGTGTGGTCAAGCGGCAAAAAGTGATTTCTCTGTGGAGACTCAGGTAAGAAAGTAATAAACGTAATTTTCACAAAACACCAGTTTTAATAGCTACCAGTGTGTTATGAACACAATGAGATTTACACCTGGTCCTGAGTCAGCGCGGCCCCCTCTCCTTAACGCTGACCGCCATGAATTCCTACTGCAGGGAAGGCGCGCGGTGCCCTCCAGGGTGAGCCGTGTCACACGGTCTCAAATCATGTTTTCTGCTCTCATTGTCTGTATATTCTGGAAGTTTCCCTAAAAGTTGTGCAGATTTCAATGGCATTCATGTGACATAACAAGCCTTTCCTGTCTTGCCCGGAAGGACCTTCAGATGAGAAGAGGCGCAGAGAGGGGCGCTGGGCGCGGGGTCTGCACCGCCGGGACAGCACAGCTTCCATCATCCCTGGGCCCTGAGGGTGAGCATGTGGGGAGACCTCAGCTGGCACGCGGCACATATGTCATAACCATGAGACCAGGAGATTTGAGAGTGGAGATTCATGCAGCAAGTGTGTCTTGACTGACAGATTCGGGTACTGTGCATTACCAAGCTCTAGGACGGTGGTGGACTGAGTGTTTACGTGAAGCAGGAAGTCCTTCCGGTGGATGCACACTGCACGCCAGTCCATATGTTTTAATGCCTTCTCGGCTCTCTGAACCAGCCCTCCTCTTCGGGCTTCCCTCCCCAGTCTACAAACGCTCCTCCGAGGAATCTCTTCAAGCTGAGATTCCCCTACCCCTCTCTCCCATTGTGACTGCAAAGTCTGGTTTAGCACTGCAGACTTTATATGTTCTTACATATCAAGGCAAGAATTAGAAATTGGCAACTGTAAGTATTCCTGAAGACGCAAAATATATTCTCACACTTTTTAGTTCTTTTATTTTCTTGCAGAAATGGGGATTGATTGAAAACAAGGCCTTGATACTAAACCGCAGTGCTGGGCCTTTTCCCTTTCAGATTTACTAAAACTTTGGACAAGTCAGCACTCAGTTGGGAAGAAGGGCTCAAACCTGTGACCCGTTCGTTGCCTCATCCTCCCAGAGTGCTGGGATCACAGGCTTGAACCGCCACACCTGACACAAAACCACCTTTCAACTCGGAATTTTTTTTTTTGAGTCAGGCTCTCACTATGTAGTTCAGGCTGGTCCTGATCTCAGCCTTGAACTCAGCAATCCTCCTGCCTCTGTCTGTTGAGTGCTGGAATTACAGGTGTGAGCCACCATGCCTGGCACTGTGGCATGTGGTACTGATTGCTGGTGGGCGTGAGTCTCCACATCCAGCATCACTGTATGTGATTACTGGGAACTGAACTCAGGACCTTGCACTTGCAAGACAGGCGCCAGAACCACTGAACTAAATCCCTGGCCCTTAACTCAGAAATTTTGAAAACTTTCAGTAATTCATCAAAGTATACCAGAAAGGTTAAGCACATTTTCTAACATTGATTTGAACTCTTCACTTTCCTGTTATAAACCTTTCCTAAGTTTTACTGTTTTAAATCTAGTTTGCAGTTGTTACACTTCCCCAGAATCAGCTTTTTCTCAACTGAAACATCCTCCTCACTCTTTTCCAGCACACAAGATGCAATGAAGCAAAACATGCCTGAGAGTTCTTCCCTCCTTGCAGCTTTGTGGGGCGGGTGAGGCAGAGACAGCATGCTACTGACACGGGAGCTGCTCAGCTAACTGAGAGGTGCAGCAGGTATGTCCATCCTAAGAAACGTGAGGGCAAGTGGACAAACTAACCAAATTCCCCATGCAGATTAACTTGTAAAACATGAAACTGGAAGATGAACATATTTCTGAGCAGGTGAGATTATAGTGCTACACCTATTACTAATAAGCTGAAAGATATAGAAATAATATTCACAATGATGACAGTAAGGGCAATGAGTATATACTGAGTAAACACTATGTAATAAATTCTGTGAAAGTTATCCCTTACACTTACTTCTCCTAAGATCCTTCTGGGATGGATGAAGTCTGATTTGAAGATGAGGAAACTATGGCTCAGAGAGTTTTATACTCCAGTCCAAGATTGCTTGAGAAGGCTGGTCAAAGTATATGGTGGATATTTAAATTTTTAAAAATGTATTACACTAAAAAAAATTACCATTAATTCCCCTCAGAGTACTTCCTTTACACCAAAAACATCCTGTCACTCCTACAACTTTCTGAAGTCATGTGGAAGTTGCTCTGTCTTGAGACAGTATGGTCTAAAGTACAGCGAAGCTCTGCCACATGCCATGCAACAGAACACCAGGCTCAGAAAGGCATTCTGGGTAGTCTCACCCATCTTAGTCAACAGATCTGACACCACATGACTCCCGGCTCTTCTCCAAAGTCAGCATGACCAGGGAAGGGAGATGTCTTGCATTAACTCCGGACACAGAGGCAGCGATGATTGTGGAGCTGAGAAGCAGACGTGCAGAACTGCTTCAGGACGGGAGCATTCTGAAGGGGTTCGTAGAAATGTGTCTCTTACTTGACTCCATTTTTAGACTTCACTGCATTTTTAGCACACCTTGTCACTAAGAGACTGGAAACAAGCGCTGTTTTCAGAGCCTGTGTGGCCGATCTTTTTCTCAGTCACATTTTGCAGAGGAGGCAGAGCTGCAGCCCACACTCCCCTCTTCATCGCAAAGCTCCAGTCCTGCAGTTCACCCTGAACATTCAGAGCACAGTACCTTTTGCTTAAAAGAGTAACATCTCTTTTGTGATTACAAAAGTGGCCCCTAGGAGGGCCGCTTCCCTAGACCGCACTACCGAAGAGGAGCGTAACCCCTGCCCCCTGGAACCGTGGGGAGTCACTAACTGGCAAAGCTCTGTCTCAGCACTGGATCCAGTTCCAGTCTCAAGTGTCTACATGACATTTTAATGTCCTTTGAAAGCCAGAACTTTGATCCAAGCTTTTTTAAAAATTAATTTTATTGTGAAATAGGTACATTTTATACACGTATCATGTTCACACTCAACACTGACAATCTGTACCAGTTTATGACATGACTCGACTCATTTTTTCCATGTCCTCACCCACCCTACAACTCCCGCCCCCTATATGCATAGTCTTTGTTCTCCTTTTTTTGTTACCGTCACAATTTTTTCTCCTCATTGCCCACCCCTACCCACATTTCCGTCTGAATATTTTGTTTTACAATATCTAACATACATTCTAGAACTCATTTACATTTTTAGTTTCTCATATCAAAGAAAAGATACAGTATTTACACATCTGTGACCTATTTATTTCACTTATGAGTATGTCCTCAAGATATGTCCATTTGCGTATGAACGACTCAAACCTGTCATTCTTTGTTGCAAAGTAATACACCACTTTATAGAAAAATCACATCTTCCTTATCCAGTCTCCAATTGCTGGACATTTTGGTGGTTTCTAAAATGTAGCGATCACAAGCTGAGCTTCTGTAAACATAAGTGCATATATGTCGCTGTGGTATGAATCTTTTAATTCTTTTGTTTATACACCTTGCAGGGGAATAGCAGGATCGAACGGGGCCTCTAATCTTAGTTACACAATAGCATCCAATAAATGAAATATCTAGGAATCAAGCTAACAAAAGAGATGAAAGGTGACCTCTCCCCTGAAAACTACAGCACTCTGAAAAAAGAGATTGGGGAAAACAAGAAGATTGAAGAGGATATCAGGAAATGGAAAGACATCTCTTATTCACGGGTGGAAAGAACAAACCTTGCCAAAATGGCTATACTCCCAAGGCTATATACATTCAGTGCAATCCCAATTGAAATCCCAACCCATACTTCACAGATCTAAAGAAAATAATCCAAAACTTCTTCTAGAAACACAAAGACCCAGAGTAGCAAAAGGAATTCTAAGCAACAAGGACATGGTGGGGGGTATTGTGATCCCCAACTTGAAACTATACCACAAGCCCAATGTGATGAAAACTGCATAGCGCTGGCAAAGCAACAGACCCAAGGATCAGTGGAGTAGTTTAAAAAGGCAGAAACTACTCCAGATAACACTGAGCCACCTCATCTTTGACAAAAGAGTCAAACATCCTCATGGGAGGAAAGATAGCCTCTTAACAAATGGTGCTGGAAAAACTGAGCTTTAACCTGACGAAGAGTAAAGCTAGACCTATCTCTTTCACCATGTACTAAACTAAAATTAAAATAAAAACACGGATCCAAGCTTTTTTTACAGAACTGATTTTAAGTTCAGAGTTTCTGAATGTGTACTTACTTTCTATATTTAAAATACTGGTTACATACTGAATCTCTGCACTTCCTGTCTGTGTGTGTGTGTGTGTGTGTGTGTGTGTGTGTGTGTGTGTGTATTAAACAATGGTTGTTTCCATAGAAAACATAATCTTGCTGCTCATCTGAGTGTTTAACATTTTCACATATTAGTATTTCTTAATAGCCAATTCATAGAAGTGTATTGCTCTTTTTCTCTCAGTTCCATATTTTTTAAACTCATAGACTATCACCAAGAAGTTTAACTAGGTTTTCAATATTGACTTTAAGTAATAAAAGGATTTTTCAAAGTTAAATTTTCAAAATCTTGCCATCGAGAGCGTTAGAAAGAAAATCTGAAATGAACCCCGAAGTCAGCAACAGAGAACTTAGATCATTGTTTACTGAAGACATGAGTTGGATATGGGAGTACAGAGGACAGTACCTTAGTGCGGTTTTAGCAGTGTGATTGCTCACTAGCTGGTGTACCATAAAAGAATTCAGTTGATCACCAAGCTCTCCCAGCTGCAACTGGCACTGCCTACAGAGACGACCTTGAATTGTTTAAATTCCCTGAGGTATCACTCACTCGTCTGCACAGCTGGACTCATGCTCCCCCCAACAATGGCATGGAAGTTTTGATGTTGAATATAAGCCATTTTGATGCTAGTTACTGAATGCTGATTCAAAAGGAGTTTGTAATCACAATCAAGTATATAAATACATAATAATTAGTGTTTTTATCTATGATAAATGTTTATGAAGTGTTGCAAAACAGTCATTAAAGTGAATATTGTGAATCCTATTTTGATACAGGAAAATTTAAGAACTATATTTTGATGAGAAGTGTCCACCTGCTTTATTCATATGACGTGAATGCTTTCAGGCCTTACAGTTATATTCATTTCGTTATTGATTATGGAAAACATAGGACAGGTCCCAAAGAGACTTCACCAATTTTGTTCTGCAGAAGCCACCTACTAGCTCTTTTTTTCTCATAGTAAACAAATATCTAACCTCAAGACTTTTGGAAAGTAATTATTTCTAGTCTATTCTATCCATACAGATTTCGTTACTGAGAGTACTGTGCAGGCACATAACTAGATAAGGCTTCCTCAGATAATTCATGCCTATAATTCATGATGTGTGAACTGAAGTACTGGTAATTTTCAAATGCTGTAGTTTCCTGCCAAATACATTCTGCTTTTCTAAAATTGATTTATTAGGATTTCCACACCAAAAACCAAGGCTACCATCCTGTTTGATATAACATTTCAAATTTTTAATCATAAAATTAATTTTCCAGTATTGTAGGTTGAAATTAGTTACTAAAATATTTATGCTGACATTTTCCCCAGATCATTCATCTAAAAATATTAACTTTTTTCATTTTAAAACCCAAACAATATACTTGGATGTGCTAGGAGCACAGTGGAGTCCCAGAAGGGTTATTTATAAATATTGCCATATTTTTCTACCTTGTTATTTTAGAAAAAGGTAAAACCATATTCTAGTATTTCTAAGTTACTTTTTAAATTTCACTGAGTTGTACCATAAGTACAGAATAGTAAAGAAAGTGTGTTATGGTCCAATCAGTTTTTATGGGGTAAAGATACCAATAGAAGCAAACCCAGAAATCAGTAAGTTCAACAGGAACTGACACTGTCTTCCCCTCCATGCCTAATTTAAGACACTTTCTGACCTTTAATACTTTAGAATGGGTCCTATAAACTGTTAAACTTTATATGCATGAAATAATGCAATAATGTTCTTTTCTGATAAGTTTCTTTCCATTAGAGGTTACATTTGTGAGAATGAGTGGCTGGACATAGTGGTCTGCGTCACTTCCCTAGTGTACCATCAGCCACACTAACAATATCATCTACTTCATCCCCTTACCTCATTTAACCACTTCTGTTTTCTTTTGATAGGCATTGTAACTTTTTAAAAGAAATAATGAGAGTCTTAAAACTCTATTTCATACATTCTGATTATGTATGCTGAAAAGCTGAACTACTCCGTTTCTTGGGAAAATATATTTAATGTTAGTAGATGGTGTCAAACAGCTTTGCAAATGAATTAAACATTATACTCCCGAGAGCATCAACAAACTCTCCATTATCACAGTTTTCCTAATGATGGGCATTAATAATTAGGTCTTTTTCATCTTATCTAGTCTTAAGGCTGTATCATGATGGATGATTATACTGTTCATTAGATTTAGCCTTATGATCCGTGAAGCTGAGAATCTTCATGTTTTCATTGATTTTGGGGGTGTCTCCACCCCTAACTGCCCGTTCAAACGTTTGTCCACTCTTTCCTAGTCACGTCTCTCCCTTTTTCTATTCATTTTGATAATGTACGATATGTGTAATGTATGAATTTGGTTCATGGCTTCAGAGGGTTTAGTTCATGATCAGGTTACCTAGCTACAGGGCTGAAATGTCTTCACAGGAAGAACAAAGCTGTTCAGACCATGATGGCGGGAAACGGCACAGCAGAGGAATGCGGGGGAAAGAGACGCCTTGCCTAAGAACACCCGTAGCCTCCCAACAATACATTCAGCTATGGACATCAGTGAGTTAAAACCCTGGTTAGGACAGTGCTGGCATGATCCGTGACCTTTCCAGGAGTCGCTTGATCCAGTTAAGTTATAATTAGTATTAACTGGGAAAAATTCACTTTTGTCAGCTTGACACCTAATCCCCAATGCTTCAACCACACTTGATCTCCAAATAAACACAGTGACAGGTCATTATTCTGCCCACCATGACTCAACACTCTTGCATACTACCAAAGTCTCAACAATTCTAGCATTTCCCAGTGAAGGAGATTCACAAACACTTAGCGGTGAACCACTGTAAAAATAAAGACAAATTACATAATCGTGAGGTATGATGGCATAGGGTAAACAAGAGTAGTAGGGGGACAGAAAGAAGGAGAAATCTTTTGAGATCTGAACACAATTACAAATCCAGCTCTTCTCGCAACCTTCTAAATTTTCTCCAGTCCAGTTCTTCAAATTTTTCCAACTCCCACAAATCAGCTCCAGACTCTCTCGATCTATATTGCGAACTATAGTCACGGCAAGACCCCCATGATTTTCTACATCCTTTGGAAGGCAATGCCACACATGCACAAATTAAGGGAGGAATTTAATATAATCGTGATTTCAGAAGCTTCCATTCATAGTTAGCTTGCTCCAGAGCAGAAACGTCGCCACAGAAGAGTTGGGTGGACTTTAGCTCATGGTGCTCCAGAGAAGAAGTGGACGAGAATTCCCTATATGCAGGTCACTGTAAGTTGAAAGAGAATTCACGATTTTGATGAGGTTTTCACAGTCTCTGTCTGTAACTGACAGAGCAGGCAAGTGAAAAATATTACCCCGAGTCACAAATTGGAACAAATTTCCAGATTCATGCTATAGTGATTTTCCTCAGCACTGCTCAGAGACTACCATAGTCTAGCTGGGTAGTTTATGCAGTAGAAATCCCTTCAGCTCTGGAGAACATAAATCACATTAAGGTGTTGTTGAGCCAGAATAAAAACATGACTGAAATGTCTGGATGGACGTAGATGATACAATCTTGGGGAAAGTTCTGGAACTGTTTATTTCACCATACGTGCATATATGTACATTTTACCATATTATAAAATATATGTAGTTTTAATTTTAAAATACCAAAAGATAATTTTTTAAAAATTGTGTGTTTGGTCAGTCAGTTAATCAAGGGCCATCTGATTTCATATATGGATAAATACCACCATTGACATATACTTTTCTTCCTTCATTATTGATTAATCCTGATCCTTTCAAGGATAAATGAAATTAATATTTTATGAAGCATAAAATAGAAGTGTATGTGAGTTAATGCAAGTTAGCTTGCTCCAGAGCAGAGTGATTATAAAAAGCACTTCAACAATTTGCTTTCTTTGTATAATTCAAGACATTTCACTAAATAAGCAACTCAAATATTTAAGAAAGACTTCCATACATCTATGGTAGGAAAGAGTTTCCTGTATATTTCAGTTTTCAAAATTTTTTTCTCCTTATTATTCCATTCCATTTCCAAAATTTGTCTTTGATTTAGGTCTGAAGGAATAAGTAATGCTATTGTGCAAATGAGAAACTTGAGACTCAGGATTGTAAGTGGCCTACAGTTTTAGAGCTAATTATGACAAGAAACTTGCTTAATACAGGCTCTTTCCACCTTTTGTCCCTGTATAGCTTCTAAAAAGATACTTTAGTGCCCAGAAATTGTCTGGCATTTCTTCCAAAGATTCTGTACACTTTTAAGGTTTTTATTCTAGAGAATAATCCACGACACACCCAGCCTACCAAGTAGCCATCTGGCCACAAACATTCCAGCAGTAGCCATTAAAAGTTTGCTATTTTGGCCGGGGAGTTAGCTCGGTGGTTCCGGCGCCTGTCTTGCAAGCGCAAGGGCCCGGGTTCGATTCCCCAGTAACCACATAACAACCACATAACAATAACAACCACATAACAACCAGTACCACATACCACAGTTCCGGCGTGGTGGCTCACGCCTGTAATCCCAGCACTCGGGAGGCAGAGGCAGGAGGCTTGTGATGTGAGTTTGAGGCTGAGCTCAGGGCCAGCCTGAACCACAAAAGCAAGACCCTGTCTCAAAAAACCTAAAAAAAAAAAAAAAAGTTTGCTATTTTTCTCAGACTTCAGCAGGGTTAGTAATATGATCACGGCACTGCTGCCCTTCCCACCATTTTGTCTGAGTGGTGTTTCCACGCTGGGCAGCACCATGAGGGCACAGAAACAGGCAGAGAGGGTCAAGGGAGTGTGCTTAGCCCCTCCCTTCCCTCACGTGCTAGCTGAAAAGCGTGCGGCCTGTGACAGAGGTCTCAGAACCTGCTCTGGAGAAGGGTTCTAACACCATGTATAATGACGAAATAAGAGTGAACATAATCACATTGAAAAATACATTGATTATAGTCTTATGCCCATCAAAATAGACTAGATAGAAGTGAATTTCTGCAACCAGAATAAAAGCAGCAGGAAGTTCCTGAACACGATGTTGCTAAGGTGTTCGTGCACGCTCTTCCTATTAATAAAATATAAGCCAGGAGTTAAGGAAAATCACTTAATGGGCTGCATGACAGCACATGAAGGATACACTGCCAATTTCCCATCAGTTATGGGCACTTTACAGCATTTACATGACTGACTATATTGGAAAACAGAACTCAATCTTCCTGCGATGCCACAGTACTTTGCAGTATCATGACAGTCTCTATCAGGAGGTTGATTAATAGGGTACATCCTCACACTGTCCAGGTTCTCTGAAGCCATGAAGTACAGCAAAAGACCAAATATCTGCCCTCTGTCTGTCGTGTACAGGGTACGTGAT